>MIQA02005156.1:0-12475 GCA_001887855.2 Sclerospora graminicola | reverse complement strand
ATATGCAATGTCCTTTACCTAGTGTACCATACACCAACTCATGCCTGATTTATACTTCGAACCTATTCACTTCGTCGCACGGTTGCATAGCAACACCTTGCCCATCCTAGCTGCACCTTCAAGCTGATCTGTACCACTTCTGCCCTGATCACGACCAGACTCCTATAACGATCTTCAACCATCCCGATCTTCGATAAACAACTTGGAAAACACTTGAGATCTGCCCTTCTGACACTTGTTCATCTCATATCCAGCCCGACTTAATTGAGAACTTCACCTGCCTTCGCGTCTGGACGCCGGTTTGAGGCTGATCAGCCCCGATCACGATCGGCATAGCGATCAGCCCTTGATCACCTCGGAAACTCTCTGGGTCACCATCACAACGACTTTATTCACCTGCTCAGCCATACTTCCGACCTTCATATCCTGTCGGGGCAACCATATCACACCGATCTCAGCTGATCGGGCCTAATTGGGCCTTGTCACGTCATCCTCGGACAAATCCATCGGTCATCATCACTCACACAACTCGCCATTCCACGTGCCCCATTTCATTCCACATCTGATCTTCATATCTTGGGCATAATCAGTTGGCTCGGCCGATCGGGCCGAAACTTCGTGTCATAATCAACTTCAACAACTGCACTGTTCATAGATCGGCTAGATGGCTGTCCCTGACGCGTCATGTCACCAGTTGCTGTATCTCCAACTCGTTATACATCCACGGGAACTCCACTTAGTAATTGTGATCACGATCATGATCGTGATCTCCACCGTTCCATCAGTGTCTGGGACTGGGCATAGTGACAGTACTTGGCTGATTTCTTCACATCGCGAATACCCGTTGTCTGCCACCTTTTCGTCGTATATGCGATCGGCCTTTCCCACCCATCAACCGTCTCATGTTGATGGGTGTTCTATCGTCACCAATCAACGGCCATGTGTGGTCCACTTCATTCTCAACATTTTCTGATCGCTTTACCACACAACATCTTCAACAAATTTGACAGGTTTAGGTATTTCGCCCACTTGGGACTCGCGGTGATATCCAGGATCACCAAGAGATCCGGGCACGTGCACCATTGTGGTGTAGTCGCTCTCAGAAAATCTTCCTGAGACGCGAACACCCACGGGGGTCCCAGACGACTGACTACCGGAGGGGGTACTCCGTCCATCCGAGTCATGATCCGATCCGGCTTGGGGCCGGCTGGATCGGTCGCTTCCATCCGCTTGATCGCGACTGCTCGAATGTTGCATGTTAAAAGCTCACCTTGTGTACCCGTCAGTACTGGGTGGTTAGCTCTCTTGATGGACCCTAGGGCGAAAAGTGTAAATCCGTCCAATAGGGAGATGAGGTGTAGGACTAGGGGTAGCTCCTGGGCGGAAATCGTCACCGGGGAGCTCGTCTGGCAATACACTTGAACTTTGTATAGTGCCGGCTGGGCCGAGAATAGTCGATCGGCCAGCTAAACCAATAAGACACTTGAAGTTTGTATAGTGCCGGCTGGACCGAGAATAATCAATCGGCCAGCTTAACCAATAACAATGAAGGGCGAATCCAAATGTGTATATGAGGCAGATACAACTCCACACTCTTCCACAGAAGGCCAAAATGTCACCACTTCCCAATACTTAATACCGTGTTCAAAACACGGGCGACTTGAGGTGAGTATACGAAGTCGCCGCGACTCCCGGTCAGGGGACTTCCGGTGGGTTAACTTAACCTTCCCCGGGCAAACCAATAACAGCAAGAGGGGACCTTGTTAGCCCTCTGCCGTGAACTAATAAAAGCGACTTGTGTCTAAGAAAGCGAAACGTATACTGATTTATCCTATGTCCAATACTCCCTTTGTGTAACCTACCTCAAATAACACGCCTGACCAGTCATGTACCTTACCCAACGCAACCCGGCTAACTCCGACTTTGTGTACCAGTACGGCCGGTACACCAACCCCAAATGGTACCAACCCGGCCGCTACACCGAACCCATATGGTACCAGTCCGAATGGTAGCCGGCTCGGCCGGATAGCACCCATCCGCGCCTCTCGGCCGCTGACGCTAGCGACCCCTTGGCAGTCTCTCCTACGATCCCGGTGCATACTCCTTCCACTAGAACAATACTCTTCTCTCGAAAGGCTCCCTTCTCTCCATCCTTACGAACAGCCCGCCATCTTGGCCGTCCGCTATCCGCGCCTCGGCCGTCAAACCTCCATAGTCCTTCCGTCTGCTCAGCCCGCTTATCCGACTATCCTCGCCCCTTGTCAGTCCCGCCGGTCCGATTTCCAGCCTGGTGCCACCTGGCCGCTTGTAGGCTTCATCGGCGGCGACTATCCGGCGCCAACACCCTTGGCCCTTATTTCCACCAATCAGGATGCGCCCTTTGGAAAGTGCCTTACATTATTTTATAAGTCGCTTCACCACAGCCGCCCCTGAGTCGCGACACGGCCGCACAACGGTCGGGACACGATCTCACTCGAACTCACTTGACCCGATACCGCCCATCTATGCCTCGCTTTGGTACGTCACCCCACCACTTCATAATATCCCCATAACTCGGTCGGTCTCCACACTGGCCAGCAAGCATGCTCACCAATACTAACATTGTCTTGATTCACCTCTAGTCTTGCAAATTGACAAGGCCAACATCTGCCGCCTTGTTCTCGTGGATGACGACTCGCCTGCCAGCGGGGTGGAGATCGCAAAACCGCCGAAATCATCTCGCGCCCCCGATCTGGTGCTGTCGACTGCTGGCGCCGAGGCTGCGCTACGCGTTCACGGCCAAGCCTGCGGCGACCGAGACAAACTGAAAGTCATCGTTTCTTCCCTTCGGGCGGAACTTCGATCCTGCCAGGACAACTATGAAGCTCTGTCTCAGAGCTTCAAAACTTCTTGCGCGATGTTGGACCGCCTGAACCCCCGGGTCGCCGAGCTGAAACTCGGTCGCAAAACAGCGGAAGATGAGGTGGCCCGCCTCCGGGCCATTGTGGGTCAGCTCACGGACGCTCTACAACGAGCGGCCGCGCCATCCACCCCGATCTCCGAAACGGCGGGGATGGAAAAAAGGCTGGACGTGTTGACCGCCCAGGTGGATGGCTTGGAGCAAATCCAAGCCGACTTGGTCCGTCAACTCGCCGCTGCCAACCGCCGGGCTGATGAAGCCGCCGTTCGGGGTCCATCTCCCGAAATAATCAATCTCCAAGAAAAGGTGGCCGATCTCGAATGCCAAGTCGCCGTCCTGATGGGAGAGCGCAACCGCCTCCGCATGTTGGAAGACGTCGTCGAACCTCTCCGGTCTGCCAATCAGGAATTGGTCCAACGATCCAAGCTTCAGCGTGAGTGCCTCGTCTCCTCTTACGTGATGGCCCAGTTGCTTACAGTTTTATTTTCTTGTCACTCCGCAGTTCAACAGTTAGAACAGCTGAAACAGCAATCTGCTAAAATTCCGGACATGTCTCGGGAGCTTACGCATCTTCGTACCCGGCTCCGCCAGGTGTCCCAAGACCTGGATAAGGTGCGAGACAACCGCGACCACCTGCGCGACTCCCACGCCCAGGCCCTTCGCCAAATCACGGATCTGGAGCGGCAGTTGCAAGAAGCCACTTCTCGGCAACAGGAGTTGCGGTCTGAGCTGTACCGGGCCCGCCAGAAGAATTCCGACGCCCATGCCATACTGGCTCGGGCGGACCGTGTTTGTCATGCCATGCTGGATAAAGAGGATCGTTTTAGGTCCTTGTTGTGTGGACTTCAAGACCAGCTTGAGGCGACTCAGAGCCAGGCCGCTCCCCTTTTTCGAGCTCCTCCCAAGGTACGGGAATCCGTCTTGTCTGTCTTGGGAATGGTGGGTCAATGGAAGACTTCTCCGCCGAACCCAACCCCGTTGCCCGCCGCAGCAGGGTCGGAACCTGCGGAACTTCCCGCCGGCTCCGACTCGCCCCTTGCCAGTCCCAACTCTTCGTCCGTCCCGGCAGGGTCGCAAGGGCAAAAACGTCCGGCCGGCTCCAGCCCCTTTTTGGCTGATGCCAGCCCGCCTAAGAAAAGGAAGCAAAGCGAATCCCCACCCTCGCGCCAATGTCCTCCAGACAAGTCGGACGACGGGGAAGCGCCCGGGTCGGAGAGCGAGGACAGCCTGTTCGCGGAGCGGTCCCCTCTTCCATCCCCTCAATACACTCCCGGTAGAACCGGTCTCACTCCTAGTTCTAACTCTGAAGAGGACTCGGAATCCGAAGCGGCCGCGCCCTCTTCTGAGTCAGCGGCCGCGCCCCTTTCGGAATCAGCGGCCGTGCCCTCTTCTGAATCAGCGGCCGTGCCCTCTTCTGAGTCAGCGGCCGTGCCCTCTTCTGAACCAGCGGCCACGTCGCCTATTTCTTCTTCTTCGGACTCGGGGCCATCCTCCCCTTCGGTTATCTATGACGATGACGAAGAAGACGAGGATTACGAGACTCAGCAAGTCAACGTTGCATTACTCCGTTCTCGCGCGGATACCCGTCGCCGCCCTTCCCGCTCCGGTAGGCAGACGACGGGTCCAGTGGGGTCCGATCAGATCATAGATCTGCAGACTCCGCCGCCGGCAGGATTTGGTTCCGGGGAACATGACCCGTCCGACCCATCCTTGCCTCCCAGCATTGTCGACGCCCCGGCCGCTCCGGTCGCGCGTAACTCGAGTTCCGACGGAGTGGCCGAGGAGAAAGTGGAAGACAACGACGATGACATCCCGGATCAGTGGTTGACCCCTCCCGACCTGAGTGACTCAGAGGAACCTCTTTCCCAGTCTCCGGCCAGACAACGACGCTCAACCTCGGCCGGGTCGCGTACTACACGCCGACCCCAGCGACCGGCAGCCAAGTCTAAAGTCCGGAGGAGTACTCTTACTCTTGCGCCCTCTTTTCCCAAACTTCCGCTTCTATGGTTATCGGGAGGGCGTTTCCCCAGTGGGGCGGATCGGTCTGCCATACTGCCTTGGCCAGTCGAGCAACTGGGCAATACCAGCCTGGCTGATATCTCCAGTTCCCAACTTGCTCAATCTCTGTCCCGTCCGCATCTCTGGTTATTCCCACGATCTTACAAGGCACCGTCTCCAAAGACTTGGGACCCTGACCTGATGAAGTCGGGCGCCATCGACACACTCATGGAGACCGAACCCTGGAAAATCTTGCACACCAAGATGCCGGATATGGGGCTTCCATCCGATCCATGGTTCACGGAATTCAAAGCGAGACTTCATGATTTCACCGTGACTCACGCTTGGGCCATCTGGGAGTCTACCCACTTCCTGTACATCTCGGCCGAGAACAAGCGAGCGGACGAGTCCCTCCGCAGGTACTCCCTTGCCCGTAAGAATCGTCGGGGACGAGCTTCCGAGGCGTGGGTCCGTCTGTGTACGTTTATCATGGCGGGTATCCGGGATGGTAGATGTGACTTGGACCTGTTTCTTTTCCCGTTCATGCTCCATCTACCAAACCGCAGGAGTGGAAATGCAGCGGAAGGAGGGACGTGGTATCCCGGCCTAGGTGCGTTGGGTCAGACCACCTCTCTTTCTCAATCTTTGGCGGCCATTGACCGGCAAGATCCTTGGCGCAATCAATACCGCGCACGGCCCTCCGACCACCCTGGGCTTCGCGTGACTCGGCTCCGAGGCAAGTATAGTCATCGACGGGGATGAGTAGTCGGGCTTGCTTTAATTCTTCTATTTCTCTCAGTTTTCCTTTTTTAATATATCCATCCGTTCTTCTTCCGTTCCCACTCCAAACATTCACTGTTGACTACTAACCGTGGTTAGCCTCGCCAGGCCTGCTCGGGGGTCCGCCTAGAGGGACCTTTTATTGCTGCAGGGTACTTCCTGGTTCGATCGGGCGTGGACGTCCTGTTCCCAGTCGCGGTCGCTATATTCCTTTTCCCCGGGACGGCTGGATTCGGGCGAGGGACCCTCGTCGCTAGCGGCCGGTTTGATTATCTCCGACAGTCTGTTCATCTCCGCCAATTCATCCAACAATCCTGGATCCGAGACGGTGAGTCCGGTCTGATCTCGCATGGCCAAGGCGGCCAGATGGTCTGCGCTGTTATTCCAGTCTCGTTTGACGTGCAGCAATTCGTGCCCCGGCCATCTCCGCAAGGCGGACATAACTCGATCATTTAACAGTCTCAGCCGCGGCGCCTTGCAATCTATCTCTCCGGTGATTTGCCGGATCACTAGGTTGGAATCACCGCATATGATGATCCTCCCCTGTGTCCGGCCAGCCAGCAGATCTAGAGAAAGCAGCAATCCTCTATACTCCGCTTCGTTCACCGTGATGCCAGGCGTGAAATCCGAGGCGGCCGCGATCGCCTTCTATTCGGGCAGCTTCCACAAAATGGCACTATAGGCCCCGACCCCTTTCTTTACACTCGCCGACCCATCGAAACTCAAAACCATTAGTTCCTCCGTGGGTCCCACTGTTGGCGGCGGCAATACGATAGTTTGTCGGGGCTGCTTCCGAGGTGCGATCGCTATCGGTGCTTCCTCCACTTCTGCCCTGGGGGTAATGCTGGCAGCCAGTGTGCCCAGTATTTCCTCTTCCCCTTTAGTACACTTAATAACTTCGAGGGACCACTGAGACAACAGAGCCGCCCATCTCCCCAGCCTACCGTCAATCCCGTTCGCCGTCAAGAGCCATGATAGGGTCGACCGTCTGGAGAGTACTTTGATAGGCCGAGACACCAGCATCGTATAACACACATCTAAGATCCGTAATAGAGCCAGAACTTCTTTATCCACCAATCCGTAATTAACTTCATTAACTTTCAGGGTCCGGCTGGTGAAGGTCACGGGACAGTACACTCCATCATGATCTTGCACGAGGGCGGCCGAGATGGCCCACTTGTTAGCGTAGATGATGACCACCGGAGTCTTATTAACATCGAAATGTTTCAGGACCGGTGTGGTCGCCATCTTCGCTTTTAACATGCCAAAAGCCACCATCGCTCGGGTCATATGGTCGTCCGGGCCGGCCGCGCCGGGGTCCGGCGGTCGGTCGCTTGTCTGGGTGGACAAGGGCGCTTTTTCATTGGCTGAAATAACTGAAAAGGGCGCTTCTCATTGGCTTAAATAACTGAAAAGGTCGCCTTCTCATTGGCTGATATTGCCGGCCCGGCTTGCGTCTCCGCTTGCCTATCCTGCTCTCTCAGTTTATGGTAATCCATCTCCCGCAACTCATACAAGACCGCCGCATAGACTTCAAAATCCTCGATGAACCGACTGTAATAATTCAGGCTGCCCAAAAAGGATTGCATAGCCTTTAGGGATCGCGGGAAAGGCAGATTACTCAAGGACTTCAAATCCTTCGGGTTAGCCTCCAATCCGGCAATCGACACTTGATGACCCAGATAGGTCACCTTAGTCTTTCCCCAGAAATTTTAACCACACTAATCGAAAGATTCCACTTTTCACACGTAATCATCAACTTCTCCACTTTGTTACACAGTAAATCTCAGGTAGTTGCCGTAACGAGTATGTCATCAATGTAAGACCGCCGCCCCAAAACTTCAGTTTTGGGTCGGGGTCCGGGTCGCCTTCGGTGAACACATCTCCGACCAGAGCCGGATCTTGCTCCGCCTTGATCTTGAAGTGTCCGTACAGCGCGTTATCTATCAGCCGTTGATAAATCTGCGGGGCATTCTTCAGACCGAACGGCATCCGGTTCCATTCGAACAACCCGAAAGGCGTCACGAATGCAGAGATCTCCCGTGCACGATCGGTCATTGAGACCACCCAGAATCCACTGGCCATGTCCAATGAGCAATACCACAAAACTTTATCCAGGTCCTCCAGTAGGTCGTTTATCAGCGGCATCGGGTAGATCATCAGCTTAGTCAGCCGGTTCACCAGCCGGTAGTCAATGCACAACCTTATATCCACCCCATTCTTCTTGATAATAATTACAATGGGCGAAGCCCATGGCGAGGTGGACGGCTGAATTATCTTGGTGGCCAGCAGACCCTTGATAAGCTCTGACAGCTTTTCCCGATATTGGGGGGCGACTCTTCGGCATCTCTGTGCTACCGGCTTGGCACCTCCCACATCGATATCACAAACCGCCCCATGGGCGGCCGGAGGAAGTGCGTTCCCTGGTCCGATCAACAGATGTCGTCTTTTCCATATAATATCCTTCAATCTGCTGATCTCCTCCGGGGTGTTCACATCCGGGTCTCCCACTTGTAGATCGTCGATAGTGACCGCTGGGGGGCAGGGGGTCACCTCAGGTAGCACCGCCATCTGTTCTTCCATGCCTTCAACGTATAGCTCGCCCCCTTCATGAATGCAGACTTGGTCGACTTCGGCTGCTTCGGGATCTTGGTCGGCCGGCTGGGCCGATCCGCCTTCGGCTATTTCCGAATTCTGCTCGGCCGGCTGGGCCGATCCGCCTTCGGCTAATTCCGAATTCTGCTCGGCCGGCTGGGCCGATCCGCCTTCACTTCGGTCGTCAAACCAACTGTCATCGGGGTTGACCGCATATGCAACTCTGCTTGGTCCTTTCTCCCGACTCTGTCGTTCGTCCGTCTCCCTCTGAGTGGGCAAAACCAGTTCCGCGATCGGGGCGTAGCTTCGATCAATACATTCAGCCGGATCCGGCGACGGCCGGCTCCGCGTCAATATTTTAGAAGGGGTCCGGTACTCGGGTTTATCCACCATCGGAGTCTGGTCCTCTTCTACTTCTTCCTCTTCGCTGACCAGATCGGTGGTTGCCTGAAAGGCCAGGTTTTGCCACTCGATATAGCGTCTTGAGCCAACAGTGACATAGCCCGGCCGGCGGGGCACTTTATCCTCGGCCAGCCACATTCCAATGATCACATCTTCATGCAAGGTGAGGGGCTTTTCAGAGATGTTGGTCACGCTTATAGAGTTGAGATGACCACCTCCTTTAACAAACGAGGGTACCCAGCACTCGCCCCTTGTCAGCCATAACTTACTCCGCCTGTCGTGTGGTCGTAACATTACTTCCACCGCTTTTCCAACTGGCACCGTTACAAACTGACCTAACTTGAGGAACTGGACGTGGGCACCATATAAGGGCCGCCGGTCGGCCAGCTGGATCTGTACCTCGTCCGGCAACGTCTATGTTCCATGCGATAAGTCCAGCCGTATGCCGGCCGGGACCATAAAATCCATACCCAGAATTGCATCCTGCCCGGCCAGCTTGCCTACCCAGGCGGTAAAGTAATATACCAACGACCCAGCCAACGTAATCTTGACTCTTGTCCTTCCTTGGGTCATGTACGAACTTTCTCCAATGCCTATACATTCCTGCCGCTTCGTCTCGTCTATCTCACACTCCACCTTACGAGCAAAGGTGGTGTCTACGATAGACACTTCTGCGCCAGAGTCGAACAGCATGGTAGCTTTCTGGTTATTGATTTTTCCATCCGCCTTGGCCTGCTTGAACCATTTATCCGGCGAATGATATTTCCAATAACCTCGCGACTCGCCAGGTAACAGGTTTAATTCCATTCGCACTTCAGACCGGGAATACTCATCCGTCCGTATACTGCTCACCAGGAAGGGGTCAGCCGTACCGGCCGGGGACCGGGTGACGTAATCGGCAAACTTACATGTATTGTCGGTTATCCTTTGCTTTGCTTCTTGATTATCCTCTTTACCGACATATGCATAGATACTAACACTAGACCGCTCGGCTCAAACCAGATTCCAACCTGGCGAGCGATCTAGTTTAACATCTTTTCCACTCCGGGCGGCAGCATTCCAGCATGCTTGGTCGGGACGTACCACTTCTTCAACAGGTTGTAGAATTCTTCAATTGGGCACAGTCCCGCCTCATGCACCTCCCCGCAAGCTTTACACGTGAACAGACAGTGTTCCGCCGGGTGTCCCTTCCTCTCGCACTTCTTGCACGTCAGCCGCTTCCAGCAGCTCCGGTCGTCATGCTTGATGTACCCACAGTGGGTGCACTTGCGCCTGGGGTAATCCTGGTCAGCTCGAGCCGGAAAACTCTTCGACTGACCGGAACCGGCTGGCAGCCTGGACGGCTGACTGGCTTCTGCCGAGAAAAGGTACCGATACTGTTCCTCCTCAGACTTGCCCCCAGATCGCTGATACTCCTCTTCCGAGCTGGTCGCGTCTGACTCTCGGGCGACCATGCGGACGGCTCGGGCCGTCCTGGTAGATGGCGGCCGGCCTCCTTGATCCGCGTTAAATCCGGACTTGAAACGGCCAGTTCCAACTGCTGCCTTGGGGCCTTGCTTCTTCGCCCTTAGGTACGTGCGCAACGTCACTTCCAGCTCCGTCGTATTCTTCAACCGCAGTAATGCCAGCTGGTCTGCCAGCTCCCGATCGTCCAACGTGCTGATGAAAAGTTCCACGTGTTCGCGGGCAGCTTCCGACCGGCTGGTATCTTCTTTAACGGGAATATCCGCTCTCATGCCAGCGACATTTAAGCGATGGAGATACTCCAGGGGGGTCTCATCCGCTCGCTTCTTGGTGTGGAAATATTGTCGCGCCGCTGACATTCCAGCTCCGCAGTATTGTTCCTCGAACGCACCGGCCAATCCCCTCCAATTTCCTCGGGTTTCCCGGCTGAGCTGTTGGATCCAGTTTTTCGCTGGGCCCTTCATCAAATCCCCGAAGATCAGGCAATTCTCATAGTCCGACGTCCGGTCTCTGAGAAATGCCGACTTCGTCTTGCTCAACCATCCTCGGGCCTGGTCCTCGTCCGCGTCGCGTCCGGTGAAGTCTTTCAGCTCGGACGTGGCCGACATTCGCACCCTCGTGATCGCTCCCGAATCCGCGTCAAACGCTTGGGCCGAGGCCATCTGGGCTCGGCGGACCATCCCCAGATCCAAGTCATCCGGATCCTAATGGTACTTGGCCGACCTGACGGATTCTATATCACCATCGCTGAGAGACAGCTTCCTGTCCGTTGGCCGACGTCCGGTCCGGCGACCAGTCTGGCGGCTTGGCGGGGCGGCATGGGGTTCACTTTGATTGGACTGCACCGACTCCATGTCTTCATCACTCGGCTCCCTCGCATAGTACTGGACCGGTCCGGGGGCCTGTGTTCCACGACGAGCTGGCTGGTCCGGTGACTTCGGACTGCCGCGGCTGGCGCTCAGCCTACGTTGCTCTTCCAAATATCGCTCCATCATCGCCGAGAACATGTTTTGCAGGTGATCCGGCACCTGAGGAGCGACTTGAGGGGCGGCTTGAGGGGCGGCTTGAGGGGCGGCTTGAGGGGCAGCCGGGCTGCCAGATTGGCATTCCTTCTTAACCCGTCCATCCGCGTCTTCGTCTTCCTCCTTCGGTTCTGGATCCGCCGTCGCTGTCCGCCAGGCCTGTACGCTGTACTGGCCGGCGTTCTTCCGCTCGGGCGTACCCGGATCCTCACGTCCTCCAAGTCTTATGGCTGTCGCCACACGCGCTGCTCCTCTTGGGCCAAGCGTCATGCGGGTGATACCCACCGATGAATCAGATGAGTCCGCTTCCGAAGGGGCAGACTCGTACTGCGAAGAGCCTGAGTATATACCGGCCGGTTTGCTTGTCGCCGGCGGCGTGGACGGCGCCACTCCAGTCGTAGCTGTCATCTTTTTCGACGGCGGCGAGCAACCCACTAGCGGTACCAAGTGGTCGGGCAGGGCGCTGGACGCCTCCTTCAACTTGTCCATCTTCAGATCAAACAACTCGTTCGGATCAAACACGCCGGTGTTGATGCCGGCTTGTTTGAGTTGGTCGAATAGTCCTCTAATGAGGGACACGTGGCCGTCTGAGAGAGTTGGGGAGAGACGGGACCTTTCAATCCGCCTATGATCTTCGGCCGTGTTATTTTTAGTACCTTATCCGTCCGCAAGAATTGCCCCAACTCGTGAAGATGGAAAGAACGCTCCAAGTCGATATCCGTTGATAGGCCGTCCTGCTTCTCTTCTTCCTCTTCGAATCGCGGTTTGTCTTTGTAGGTCGGATAATCCAATTCCTGCCAATCCGGTTTCTTTAGGGGTAGAGGGGCCAGATCGCGACTTGGTCCCGATCCGGCCGGCTTCCCACTCCGGTCGTATCCGACTTCCGCTTTTTCTTCCTTTATTTTTTCTTTTATATCCAAAATATGCATTTGTTCGTTAGGATCGTGGTCGGAACCATGATCCTTCCTCGGACTATGGCGACTTGCACCATAGTCCGATCCGGCTCCATCCGTGTAGCGGCCGGCACTACCGTAAGTAGTACCGTAATCCGCCCCCGGCGGAGCCTCTAGGGGAGTAACTTCTTCTTTAATGTCAACCTCGAACTCCCCCAATCCGAGGCGACCATCGCATCCTTCCATCTTCAGCAGTATTGGGGGCGATATGCCTTCCCCCAATGCACCCGACACAACATCGTCAACAAATTTGACAGGTTTAGGTCTTTCGCCCGCTAGGGGCTCGCGGTGATATCCAGGGTCACCAAGAGATCCGGGCACGCGCACCATTGTGGTGTAGTCGCTCTCAGAAAATCTTCCTG
>MIQA02005151.1:0-20280 GCA_001887855.2 Sclerospora graminicola | reverse complement strand
ACATTTCGAGAAGCCTACACTATAGATGCAAGTTATGTGCAGAAAATGATCGAAAATGCGTTTGGTGACGGCGATCACACTCTACCAGCTACCATCCCGTATGTACGGATGCGGGCAGGCATGGACAGCTTGGTCACAGAGGACGTATACAAGATACCTATTGCGGTGAGGCAGAGAGAAGATGAAAATAAACCAGTGGCATTGGCGTATGCCCCAACCAAGAAAGACAAAGAGGCATTGGCGTATGCCCCAGAAGAAGATAAACCAGAGGCATTGGCGTATGCCCAAAGAGAAGAGCTGGTCTCGGATGAAGAGAACCACAACAAAAAGGAAGAGATGCAGCCAGGAAGGCGCATTGATGGAAGGCCAGAGCGCAAGCGACAAAAGAACACAAGATATAAGGATTATATTGGAGTGAACAGTGTCGATACACGAGAGAAGATTGGAAATCTTCGCGCATTACAAGTGTTGACCGTACGCACGGCGACATCGGTACAATCTTGTGAAAGGTTACTGGCAGATGACGTGAAGGTCCCACGATCATTCAAGGAAGCGGTGAAGGACTCACGCTTCGCGGAATATTGGCGAGCAGCAATGGATGAAGAGATGGATTCTCTTTGCCGCCATGGTGTGTGGGAAGTGGTGCCTCGTAAGGAAACGAAAGGCAAGCTCACAGTAATTACAAACCGCTGGGTCTATGCGGTCAAGAAAAAAGAACATGGCTATGTTAAGCGATTTAAGGCGCGATTGGTTGTGCATGGATACAAGCAGACCTATGGAATCAACTACTTCGAAACCTACGCTCCGGTTATTCGATTTGAGACCATCAGGGTGGCTATATATCTCGCAGTACAACGAGGTTGGTTTATCTTACATTATGATGTGAAGACGGCGTTTCTTCATGGTGAACTTCAGGAAGAAGTCTTTATGGAACAGCCGGCGGGCTATGAAAGGCATGGCAAGAGCCATGTATGCAGGTTGATTAAGTCTCTTTACGGGTTGCGGCAGGCACCGCATGTATGGAATCAGAAATTGCATGAACATCTAGTTGCATTTGGATTCAAGCGTATTGAAAGCGATTACGGACTCTACGCCCGATACCAGGAGGGGGAGATATCAATGTTGCTTACGGTATATGTGGACGACCTACTACTGATGGGTCCACAGGCAGCATGTGAAGAAGTAAGAAGGCTCCTTCAAACGACATTCGAGTTAGTAGATCTCGGTCCGGTGAAATACCTCCTTGGGCTAGAGGTGATTATAACCAAGAACTCAAATTTTCAGTCAAGAAACGTACATCATGGAGATTTTGAAGCGTTTTGGCATGCAACATTGCAATGGTGCACCCACACCAGAAGGATCATCGTTGGTAACGACAAGCAAGAAGGAAGACATTCGAGACATGCCATATCGTGAAATAGTGGGCGCACTACAATACCTTGTCTCGGGATCGAGACCTGACATCGCACATGCAGAAAGGAAGTTGGGACAATACATGAGTTGTTTCGATCAGCAGCACTACGCACAAGCTAAGCGTGTGTTAAGGTACCTCAAGACTACATTCGACTATGGTTTGAGGATGCAAGTACAATGATCGAGTGATCCAACCAGTGGATCTAGTCGTGTATACGGATGCAGATTATGCCAATGATTCGGAAGACAGGAAGAGTGTAAGCGGATATGTAACACTAATTGATGGAGCTACAGTTTCGTACGGATCACGTAAGCAAGGCATTAACGCGTTGTCAACAATGGATGCGGAGTACTACGCTATGCATGAAGGTACAAAGGATAGACAATGGCTGAAGAAGTTATGTGAAGAACTCATGGTCGACTACAAGAAACCAAGGCTGTTGAGTGACAACATGGCGGCAATCTATTTAAGTGAAAAGCCGGGCAAGCATCACCATGTGAAACACATTGAGAACAAGTTTCATTACGTGCGTTCCTTGGTACAGGACAAGAGACTTACAACCGAGTATGTAAACACACAAGAACAGGTCGCGGATGTGATGACAAAGGCGCTGGCGCGCGTCAAGTTTGTTAAATTTCGGACTATGCTTGGTGTGGTGTCACGAAGAGCAGCGGCGTATGCTCAGGAAGGACAAAAGCTATCGATGGAAGAAGCTAAGGAAACAGGGGGAGAACAAGGCCCTGAAGAAAAGGATGAGTGCTTTGCACTATGGATTGAAGCAATGAAGAACGTTGCAGCTCAGGGGGAGCAATAAGATGGATATAGTAGAGTAGACCGCAGGGCGGGGCGGGGTCCAGAATGGCGGGTACGCGGAGGGGGCTAGGCCCTAAGAGCAGGGCTCAATGACATGAAGCAATGGCGGGTACGCGCAGGGCGCTAGTCCCATAGAGCAGGGCTCGAAAAGAACCATTGAAAGTCAGCCAAAGGACAGAGTCTGTGTGGATAGAGATCGGACGCGGTTGTCGAGGGGGAGTGTTGGAAACGGTAGAAGTGCGACAACCCGCTATGATCAGTACATACAAAAGGTAAGATATATTAGATAATTATAGTCTAACTTAATATATATATGGGTGCAGGATGAGAAGTGGGATGGAGGAGTGCGGGGCACTCACTCCAAGGTAACCGAGCAGGGATCAATGGTTAATTCTCATCTGCACACCCAACCGAGTCCCCGGAGCCATTCTGGCCCCGCTTGTTGTGGCTTTACGTACTTCCTTAAATAAGTGCTAATTAGGAGTTAAACTATTACTAATTATGGGTACACTAAGTGGTACACCAGATCCTACACAAGGTACGACTGACCCTAATTTAGGTATTTTACAACAGTCTCGTAGCTGAGATAATGAATTGGGAAGTAAAAAGATGGCAAGAGCCATCGCGAACGTTGGAATTAAATTGTGAGGTGAAATATCGACTTCAATGATAAGGTGCTATATACCGACAAGGACAAATGCAACATGCGTCTTCGTATGGATTTATGATACCGTGAAGGGCGCACTTGCATACCGCTCCCTGAAAAAATGTATGAAGCGGCCAAAAGGATGCATTTCAAGAACGGCGTAAATAACAGTAAAAGCATCGTAAATCTCGCAGACATTCTTAGGATTTGACACGTTGCATTCATTCCTTTTCCAGACGCCAAGTGACAACTCACTCAAGCCGAAATGCCCGGAAGTCGTCCTTGTGAACTCCCCTCCACTCTCCCCGACTCGAGACACTGCAATCCTCGAATTGTTGCCATTATCCGAAAGCAGCTGGTGCTTTCAGCTTTGCGTACGCTTTTTCTCTATTTGTTCCCGGAATGGCTACAATTTGTCACCCAATTTATGCTTCAAATTGTAGTATCGTGCTATAATTTTGAGCAGTCGTAACATCTTATTTCCGATCATCGTACCGTGAGACCTATCCTAAGTACGATGTTAGAAGGTCGATTATTTTTGACGGTATGGAAGAACCACTTCCTGATCGTGGCTTCGTACCCGCGCTATTGGTACGTGTTTTCTTTATGCGGTGGATACGTTTGGTTGGTGTGGATTTAACTTGGCTGATGTCAGAGCAGGGTGGAGCCGTGGCTGGTACATCTGTGGACGTCGCACTATTCCCACTCGACACTATTAAAACAAGGCTGCAGTCTGCTCATGGATTTTTTAAGGCTGGCGGCTTTCGTGGGATTTACTCGGGTTTGTCTGCTGCAGCAGCAGGATCGGCTCCAGGGGGTACGTTTCGGCAATTTTGTACAGCCACAGAGGAATCATTACGCTTACACAATCCATAGGCGCATTGTTTTTTAGTAGCTACGAAACTTCCAAGTCGCTAATCGGCGCTGTCTTTCCAAACCAAAAGCATTCTCCTCTCGTGCATATGGCAGCCGCTGCTTCGGGTGAAGTGGTGTGGTTCAACTTCTAAGCAGGAGGGCTTCACAAATTGAGAAATAACTGATGGTGACGTTGACGTGTGGATTTAGGCAGCTTGCTTGGTGCGCACTCCAACCGAAATTGTGAAGCAGCGTATGCAGACCGGGATCTATAAGTCACTGTCAGAAGCGATGAATTCTATTTGTGCGGCTGAAGGTTTAGGAGGGTTTTATCGAGGATACTGGAGCATGATTGCGCGAGAGATTCCTTTTTCGTTCGTTCAGTTTCCACTCTGGGAAGGCCTTAAGGTACATATTTGACTGCTTAAGCTAAATTATTAATTATCCTCTAATACCTTTTCACGCTTCAATGATAGCATCAATGGTCTAAGAACCAGAACGCTCCGGTGTCTTCCCTGCAGGGTGCGATTTGTGGATCAGTTGCCGGTGGTGTGGCAGCGTCAGTTACGACCCCGCTCGACGTGGTGAAGACGCGTTTAATGCTCGGTAAAGACGCTAAGGGCGTTCCATACACAGATACACTGAGTACGCTGTCACGCGTCTATACAGATGAGGGCTTGAAACGTTTGTTCTCTGGTGTGGGCCCTCGTACGATGTGGATCAGTATCGGTGGCTTCGTCTTCTTTGGTATGTATGAGAAGACGACTTCCACATTTGCAGCGATTATATAGAGCGGTGTTGACTGGCGGCCTAGATTGTTTTAAAGCTTAGTCACTACGGTATCGCCTCTCACGAGGTTATACTATAATTTACCGGTGAAGTATTTGCGACAGGGGGAAATAATACATGACGTACGGTAATTGATAAGCGCAATGCAACATTGTTATTGTGCTATATTCGTGAAACGATGCGTCGATATTGCCATCGATACAACAAACAGTACTTTTCAACCGCACGTCAGCGTCTTTTAGCCAAAGGCTGCCAGATTCGAGCGTCGCGATCCCGTGGATCTTTGCTGAAACACAACTTTTTCCTTACGCACTGAGCTTGGTCTTTAGAATCTGCTCCAGCTTAACGATATCGGCGCTGAAGCCACGGATGCCCTCGGCGAGTTTTTCGGTAGCCATTGCATCTTCGTTCAAGTTCAAGCGGAAATTCTTCTCATCATAGGACATTTTTTCACCCGTGTAGGCCTTGGCGGCCGTCTCGGGGTCCAACTTCTTGTTAAGCTTGGTCGTAGACTTGGAGAGCTCCTCTAAGAGGACCGGAGAGATAGTCAAACGATCACAACCAGCAAGCTCCACGATTTCACCGGTATTACGGAAGCTTGCACCCATGACAATGGTCTCGTAACCGTACTTTTTGTAGTATTGATAAATCTTTGTCACAGATACGACACCAGGGTCCTCGTGGGACTCGTAGCTGCATTTGCCAGTCTTGGCCTTGTGCCAGTCCAATATGCGGCCCACGAAAGGCGAAATGAGCGTAGCACCGGCCTCGGCACAGCTCACAGCCTGGGCAAAGCCGAAAAGTAGCGTCATGTTGCACGAGATACCCTCTTTTTGCAATTGCTTGCAGGCTTGGATTCCCTCCCACGTGCTTGCAATCTTAATAAGGATGCGGTCCTTCTTGATGCCAGCCTTCTCGTAGAGTTCAATGATGCGGTGAGCGCGCGCGATAGTACCATCCGTATCAAAACTCAGACGGGCGTCTACCTCGGTTGACACGTAGCCGGGTACAACTTTAAGAATCTCTAGGCCAAAATTCACCGAAAGCTTGTCAACGACGCAATCAAGCCGCTCTTTCTCGGACAAGTCGGCCGATAAACCCCTACCGTACGCAACCGCGTCATCGACTAGGGCACTGTACTGCTCCATCTCAGCGGCCTTGAAAAGCAGCGACGGGTTCGTGGTAGCATCTTGGGGCTTGTATTTGTTAATTTGCTCGAAGTCGCCC
Organism: Sclerospora graminicola; assembly: GCA_001887855.2. Lineage (NCBI taxonomy): Eukaryota > Oomycota > Peronosporomycetes > Peronosporales > Peronosporaceae > Sclerospora > Sclerospora graminicola. Next base: position 14,536 of record MIQA02005151.1, on the reverse strand, counting down.
GTGTCAGCTACCACGGTGGTAAATTGTTTAAGCTGGTCCAGCTGCGAAGCCTCGCGAAGTTTCTTGTTAGGGGACGCGGCCATTTCGCAAATGTATCTACCGTATATTCCGAAAATGATGTGATTGCGCTGACACCAAGGACAGTTTTACTTGGATAAAGTATGCTGCATACCTTTATGAAATGACGATGTAACAGCGGACATACATTCGCATATGCAATCACTTTTTGACGAAGGTTTTGGGTTTGAGACACCTTTTGGAATATTTCCTACTTCCTCTGTAATAAATATTACTTCAAATATAAGACCGTTTTTTTCTGCAGGCTGATTGGACGTTTTGAATTGTTAGTCCATGCGGATTGGAGGCGTTTTTGTTTTATTCAAAACGGATCAGCGGTTTTCGAGATATGGCCTTAAAAGTCGGACACTCCATGGGGCCCGCGCTCTCAAAATGACGCAGACGGATCCGAAACACCGCGAGCACTGAATAAAACTTGGCAGCGGCCTAGAGCAAGAAGGTACTCGCTTACATGTTCTAAGAATGCGTAACATTTCTGCTGTCTAACGGTGTGACCAAAGATCATACTATTTGACTTTCTCAGCGCTAGATACGTCGTTTTTGGGCATGAGCCCGCGCCAAGCTGGAGGTAGACACAATTAACGATTGTGCGAGCGGTCGTCGTGGTCGCAGTGACCAAAAATTACCCGTTGATGCGGAATTCGTCGCGCGCTCGCGCAAACAATCGCACTTATTTGCCTTTTTAATTCAACTAAAAATCGGACCTTAGCGGAGTATCTTTGAATTTATATATGAAGTCGTACTTAAAACCGATTCGGCCTTATATTCCTGGACACGCTTAACTGTGGGAGCGGCCTTATATTTCTGGCTGACGAGATCATAACTTTCTTTTTATAATACCGGTACATACAGTATAGCTGTTCAGTCAAATATAAATACTAGTAACGTATTGCATCAGATTATGAGCGACATCAGTTTATGAGCGCAAAAAACGAGATTGGCCAATCATCATTCACCATAAATAAATCGCAGCTGATGATTGGCGGGATTTTTGACGCAGCAGTTTATGACGATTTTGACGGTGTGTCAATTTTATAGACTAGTATAGAGATGATTTAGACTTGAATAGTCGAAAACGGCGCTAAGATAGTAATGTTAATGTAGATGAGGTATGTACTCAGAAACGAAATAGAAAAGACATCTGACATACTTCTCGTTAAATGCAGTTCGCTTCGCCAACAGGCTACGTAGCGATCTTAATAATATGAAGAAGCGCCTAAACTGGGACCCCAATCAAGGCTAATTGGCAGTAGTCGATTAACTTAGGCGCCCGTGTAGCGCTCAGTTTTAATTGGGATATTAATTTCTTCCGTTTAGGTTGCTTTACAAATAAGGTAATGCATATACAGGGCAGGAATTATAAAAGTTAGTATGCTAATTAGCAAGCAAGAAGAAATAGCTCAAGTCAGTACACGTTCAAAAGGGTGATAGCAGTCCTTCTGCTATTATTGTATGATTCTCTCTTCACAACATTTTATATAAAAGTAAAATGAGTTTTAATACTAAGAAGAAGCAGGAAAAAAAGCTCGATGAGGGATCCACAGTACACGGTAGAAGCAAAGTAATTTTATGTATCCTTATGTTTTTGGCTCGTCTGTGCAAAATCCTTATGTTTTTGTCTGGTCTGCGCAAAATAGAACCAAATAGTGAACCTCGTCGTGAATAGTGGCCCCGCTCATAAACTGATGTCGGAAATAACCGGATTTCAGAGTTTGAACCGCTCTAGAGAAAAATGACGTGATTGGCTAAGGTTTTCGATTATTCCATCTTCTGGTCACGTAAATCGGCTTTTCATTGGTGTTTTAACCGTCCAAATCCATGCATTCTCTATGAAATTATCGTGAAAAAGCTAAGACACCAAATTTGCGCTCATAATCTGATGCAATACGTTACTGTATAGTTTGTATGCCCCCAAACATGCGGGCGGTCTGGGGTTGATTTCCATTCCACTGGCTATCCACATTAAGTTTGTGAAAGAAGCAGCGTGTTGGATGATCGAGCCAAAAATCCAAAATTCACTAGCGTGGCGAATATACAGCAATTTCATTCGATATGCAGGAGTCGGACCGTTCCTCTCTCCGGCAACCAGACAATTCGCATAAGGGCGGTACACCGAGGAAATGTTTATGGCTAAACTTACGTACGTTATCTCAATATTTAGGGCCGGAGCTAGAGGAAGATGATATAATACAAAGGTACGTAAAGAAATATTTACCACAAGAACTAACGCATATACAGCGGACAGAAATGTTTCCTACAACAGCAGTCAGAGATGGTGACATAGTGAACATTACTATGAGTGGAGACGAGCCACCTTGGCACAGTGCTATGCCGGAAGAGATCCAAGCATTTTGGGGGACTTTCCAGTGGTGGAACAACCCTTGGATCCTGGAAGCGTTACAGACAACAGTACCCTTTCGGAAGTACGATAAAATTGCGAAAGTTCCAATCCGGGAGCTCAGAATCCGCTGTACCGGGATGAATACCTTTTCTTGGAAAGCGCGTATGACGGAAGACGGAGGACACACCAGGGATAAGGTGCTAAGATGGTTAGCGACGATGATTCTTTGCTCATCAAGGGTATGCGTTGGCCAATATATTGGTCAAGATCCCCCACTGCAAATCACAGCTTGCCCAGTCAAGCCCCGACAAGTATGCTGGACCAAAAGGGTCGGAGGGCGGATCCAAGGACGGGATGTAATTACTGGAGAAGAGTGGAGATGTGTTCAACTACCGGACGACTTTCTTTGGGCCGTCGAATCTTTACGGGGTAAAGGACTAGTGGAAGACAATGACATGGATGGGGTCAACTACGTGAACTTTAAGGCTAACCCGCGGGTGCACAATTATCCGTGGAAATCAAAAGAACACACTGGATCAAGGACCATGCAACACTGGTTACGGAGATCGTTTAGAGATTTGTATTATAAGTACATATCTTCGTCACTGAATGGAGTTTAGAGAGCTGGAACAAGAAAAACGAGCGGGAGACATGGGGACGTGAAGCTCAAGATCAATCAATACAGGAGTTATGGTGTCACGGCAACATGTTAACAGATTATCAGACATGGGTCGTGTGTCGAGTGGCCACTCACCAGCTGAATGCTTACTACTCAGGTTACGAGGTCGATAACGCCTGCCGCTTCGATAAGGAGTGCAAGGCAGAGAAGAAAGGGGTCACACATATTGTGTGGGGGTGTAAGCGGGCCCTATCCTTTTGGGCCCGGCTTATAAGTTATTGACATGGATGGGTTGTTCCGATGGACACGGTATTTTTATTTAAGCAGACCATTGCCCAACGGAGAGCGCCGCCAGTATCACAAAAATTCAAGCTCCGTATTATTAATAGGTGTGATAAGCAAGCTGACGACTGTCTGAAGCAAGTCCCAAGGTTGTGGCGGGCAATTTGCTCAATTGGTTTATCATGGATATGGAGGGTGCGAAATTTAGTGGTGTTCCAACAGCAAAGTTGGAATCCCTACAATTTCACGGAGTTTATTTGGTCGAAGACGATGGAGCAAATTAGGGCAGTGGCAGAATTCGAGAAAAGAAGAGCAGACTTACGGATACAAGGCATGTAACTTCAGATATGTTAGGAGTGTTTATTACATATTGGTGGCAATCTCAACGTGCGTCAGACCGCAGTAACTCGCGGATGACGGCGAGTATTGAGAATATCACACAGGCAGTTCACACATTTATCGTAGCTAATAGTAATTAAGACTAAATAGACTACAATTTACTATAACTAGTACTGTACAGTCATTCTAGTAAAATACCCATTTGGGGGTCGTCGCTTTAAGTTGGCGACATTCCCTTATTTTATTGTGGAAAAGCAGTTGGTTAAATAAACGACCTATTGTAAGGAGGGCTGCTTTTATACAAAAAATACAAAAAAAGGTTAAATTTTCTTACATTTTTTTGCATCTTTATAATTTTATAATAGAAACAATATCCCCTTTAAATTACATACGAGCCACAATAAATTGAATTTGGTTATATTACGGTGTCAATAATAATAAAGGTAGTCCAGTTCATTAAGTCTTTAACTATTGGCTACAATAAACTTACTGACTCTCACTATTAATTCAGGGTCTGGAATATCGGGAGGAATATGATGATCGGTAACGATACTTCTTCTGGTGCGAAGGTGTCATTGTAATGTTGAAAAATCAATGTATGCATAACTCCAGCCGCACACCATCTTCTGGCAGTTGCGTTCGTTGACGTTCAAAAGCCGCTACTTTGCTAATCGAGACTTACACTGGTTCCAAATATATTCCGTGTGTTCGAAATGATTCCTCCTTTTGCCTTCAAAAATTGACTCGTTACGAAGTTGCCACAGCCAAACTTGAGCTATCCCGCTCATTCCCCATCACAAGCGGGTTATTTGCTCCTCATAATCGTATAATTGAAAACCGTATTTGTCTGTCATTTCATGTTCCATTGCTGATGAAATGTCCGGTGCTTGTCGTGTCGCTATTAAATCTTTATAAAGGTGCACTTAATGATTTGCCTGTCCAGTGTTCTATGAATCGGATCCAAAACCTTTGAGCACTCACACAGCTCCAAAGAATAAAAAATATGTACTACGTCTGAACGTGTACTGTTACAATCTGCGGCTAACACACAGTTGAAATTTACGTTCTCCTTACAATAGAACGTATTGAATTGCGTGGTTGCCGTTCCGTATATTAACCAAAGTTGGTAATCGAATAGCATGTGACCATGCTTCTAGATCGCTTTTGAAGTCTGGTTTTGGACTGATGACCACCAGGAGTCCTGTGACCGTCGTGCTGCCCATTTTTTACGACTTGTGGTAAGGCATGTGCCATCGCCTGACAATACACTTTTTTTAAGTATCGTTTAAACTGTGTTGGTATCCTTCAGATTGAAGATGTTGTTTCCTCAAGAGGCCAGGGATACTTATGTAATTGGGGATGTGGACAGAAAACTACCACTTTATTCTGATGTTCATTCCATTCCTCAATTTCAAAATCGGTCGTTGTCTCAATCTTCCAATAAATTCCGTTTGCCTGTTGTTGTAGGGAGACCGTTTTACCTGTGACAGCATCCTCTCCTTCGACTTTTCCAGGAGTAACCACTTGTCAGTTTTATCCCACAAGAAATGGCGGAGGTTGAAATAGTCGCATACTTGGATATCTACCTATGTATTCACCCACCGCTACTCTTGGTGAAGCTAAAATGATTGCGCCTAACCATCGACACAACTTTGCATATGTGTGTGAGTGATGCTGAGAAGACATTACCTCCCATGAGAATTTGTCACGAGAAATCTGGCATATTGTAAAGCAACACTGACTGCTTCTGGAATCCTGTCGTATTTTCTCGTGCCAAGCCTGGAAGAGGATTCTTCTCGGATCCATGGGTTTCCTTGCCTAGTTGTAAGTTCCCCAGTACGCCTCAACTGATGAAGACAGCAATCCGTGATGAGGGATTTGATCAATGTCTATGGTGAGTGTGAAGAGTTATCCTGGGACCATTCCACATGATGGGTTCTTTGAGGTCTCATGAAAAATCATAAATGGTAAGTGTTTGGACACATACCCAGCCAATTCTTGACTGTCGCTAGTATCGAGTCCTAACCATTGTCCCAGTTCCTCCCTTAAAACACATGGTTTCCGATTGATAAACAGAGAATCAATTGAATTCTTCTTCCAGCCCAATCTCGGGGATATATAAGGACAAGTATCTATACTTCCGATACCTTTCCATGACATCCAAGCACACTTATACATATCATCAGGCGTGATCAACCATTTCACTGCTTCCTTCAATCGTTGTACTCTAATAGCTATAGGAAGCGCAACTAACCCGACTCCTCCTGCTTGCTTAGGTGTATAAATTAAATTTGGTGAGATCTTATGCCTGACGCTGCCTTCTTCCTTTGTAGTCATTCTCCAGATAATTTTTTTGGAATTGAATTAACCGTTTCAATGCAGCCACAGATGGGTCAAATACTTTGGCCGTAAGCAAAACAGCAGGGATAATGACCGAGTTGAACAGGGAGACTCTGTCAGCAAATGACAATCTGCACTGGGACGCTGTTACTAATCTCTGTTGGACATTTCGAAGTCCTATGTCATACCCGAGATAGCGGACGAATCCATCACATTTAACTAGTTGGATCCAAAAATACAAAATTGCTCTTTTTAACTTGTACTTGTACACCAGATAAATGACCAAATCGAGTAACAAGCCGTAGCGCAGGGGCCACTTGCGCTGCCCTTTCCAAAAAATTGTAGAATCGTCCACTTGCGCTGCCATTTCCAAAAAAAATGTAGAATGTTCTAATTCAGGAAGTCCGTCTACTGGACTCAAACCCTACAAATCTGAAGTCTGCTTAATCGCCAGGGCCAAAGGTTCTACAGCAATGATGAATAGTAAGGTACCCCTGGCGAATACCGGATGTCACATGGAAAGCACTCGAGATATCATTATTAACTAGGAATTCGGCTGATGTTCACCTATGTAATGTCCTCATCGATGCAACAAAGGCTTCCGAAAATCCAAATAAGTCCAGGGTGGCAAACAAATATATTCACGAACTAACGAATCATAAGCATTTGCAAAGTCCAAGAAAAGTATCCCCGCACTACCATGTAGTGTCGGAGCTGCTCGAAGAGAATGATTCTGTAAAATAGCCATCATAATTGCAACTGCCTTATCAATCCGGCGGCCGCGGACAAACCCTTGTTGGGTGTTACCAATAAGCTGACTTAGAAAAGGCTGTAACCGTGTTGCAAGAACCTTCGCAAAAACTATATAACTTGACTGCAAAAGGGAGATCAGCCTGTAATCCAAGACATCGTTCGAATCTCCCTTCTTCTTCAGTGGAAATATAGTGGCTTGTAAGAACGAGGCTGGTGGTGCCGCTCCTAGTAAATACATATTGTACTATTGTAATATTCATTTCCAATAAGTCATATACATAATCCTTATAAAAATCGTTATTAATACCATCCGGGCCCGGAGATTTACCTCGATCTAGCCCTTTAATTGCGACTTTCACTTCGTCCTCAGTGATTGCCTCCATTAGATAAGCATTTTGCCAATTTGTGACTAGTCGTTTAATCGGAATTGTCATAAAATCGTGTAGTTCAGAGAGTACGTTGGGCGGGCAGTGCCGGTCTGGTCTTTTGGTCATGATGCCTTGCCATGTCGACACAAAGCGATCTGGGATATAGAGAGATTTACTAAATGAAGTATATGCGTTAAATCAAATGTCCGAGACCCGTTGCTCCCTCTCCCAGATGGCTATTCGACGGAATAACCACCGGATATCCTGTGTCGATCGATGCAACTGCCTACCCCGTCTCACTTGTTAGGTTTGATGGGTGTGGACCCGCGTCGCATTGATGATTTGTTTACGGGATCACGCACTATTGTATAGTTGTGATCGAATGTTCTGCACTCGTCGGCGTTGACGACGTGCTGCTTTCCGTCTTGCTTGAAATATAGCGTCTTGACATTCCATGAGCCATTGGTACCACATAATTGACGCCGTTGTTAAATATTGAAGGTGTGGTTTGATCCGGGACTTAAGAAACTGAAGGTTGATTATGTCCCGGAAAGGGATAGCGTGGTATGCGTCGGTGTCTAGAGGGTTGGTATTTTGGTCTTGTGTGACATTTTCAATGCGATGAGGATCTGTTCATGATCGGAGTATACTGGTGTATCTCCCACCACCAAGTGATGAAACCTAGATACGATACTTTGAGATATGTAGAATCGATCGATCCGGCTGGCCTACTCACCTCGCCAATATGTGTAATACCCATAGATGCCATGGATTCCTCATATAATACTGATGCTTGAAGTATTTGAGCATAAATGAGTCCTGTTTGCGTACCATTGTGGTCAAAACGTCACTTTCTGTTCTATCAGTCCTTGAACCTCCCAGCCTCTCTAAAATGAGTGACTCCACACAGTTAAAGTCACTTGCTAGTATCACAGGTGCTTGAACGGTGGAGATCGTTTTCCAGATATTTAGAAAAAATGTTCACGTGACGAAGTATCGCCAGAGGGGGCATATATATTAATGAGTAAAACTTGCTCCCATTGAATAGCTATGAACCGGTCTGCCCATTCTCCTTGACGCCATACACTGACTTGATCTTCCAGATCCGGATGAAATAAAATGGCAACTCCACCTGTTTTTTTTTCTTTGAAATACTCCAAAAAGAGAGCCGTAAACCTGTCTCATACCGACCCATAATATTTCCCATTTTCGTTCCAAATCAGTTATCGATGATACATGTGTTTCAACAAACGCGGCCCAACCTCAAGTCACAGTCTACATTACGAAAGCCACCGGTTCGATTCCTACTAGACACGAGTGTTTAGTGTTACATGAGTCTTGGCGTATCTAATTGTGTATGTGCTTATATAATAGGAGCACTTCGAGTGATTGCTAGCAGTCACGACAATGAAGATGATGATTATGACGACTATGACGATGCGATGTTCGATAGCCAAACAACGCCAAAAAATCCGACAAGCCAATCACTCCAGTTGAGGTTTGTAAGCTAGCGTCATTTCTATTCTTAGTTTTCAGCTGATCGGAACGTGTTGGCACTGATTTGATTTCTGTTCAGCAGAGTGACAATATCACCAGTGCGCCTAGTGCAATGACAGTGAAAATGATGTCTGAGCAAACATAAATGTGGGCGATATTTTCCATATTTTAAAAGGGAACCCAGACAAAAGTAAAGGATCAAAGGGCTTCTTTTCGGACAGTAAAGACTCCAAACCACAAACAGCAAAGCTTCCGACAAATGATGCACAGCAAAAAAGTAAAAGCACCAGAGTATTTCAATGACATCAATATTCATGTGGTTAAGTTTTCATTTGAGGTTGTCGAGACGTCCGCCGCGGATGCTACTGGCAGGTTTTCTCGCAGCGCCCCCCACGCACCCAAACTTCGAAGAAATCCATTCTTGAAGTGCCCAACTTTTAATTTGTGGATTTTGCTCCACGTGGAGCTGCACTTGCTTCTTTTCGTCCAGCATAAGTTGTCTGGCGCCCTTGGCTTAATGGTGACCACTTATAAAATGACTAAGTCTAATGAGACGCATTCAACCACTTATAAAATGACTCAGGAAAAGAGGGAATACGCTCTTCCATACAAAAACTAAGTGTGCTGATTGGTGCAGATACTTGTGGTTTCAGATACAGGAACCCTAGTACACGCAAAAGAACACACGCATATGGTAGATGAGATAGTTCCTGAATCGCAGTAAAGTGAAGAGGTGACGGGCGGAGAGGCAAGTGATCAGGACAGCCCCATGCCTGAACAAGTCAGCCCAGATGAAATGAGCAACGCTGAAGATGGAACTCAGGTAACGACTTTGGTGGAAGTGGGAGATGATAGCACGAAACCAGAGGGGCAGAATCCTTCGAAGAGCAGTGAGGAAAGTTTACAAGAGGCAGATAAGCCGGTTCACCAAAATGTAGAAGACACGGAAGGGGGAGCAAGACGACCCAATACTCCAGATGAGTTGGCAGAGGATTTGCGGCAGGTGTTATCCGACGCGCCTCAAAGGAAACCGAGACAACAAACATGGCTAGACCTTACTCAGGAGTTGTTCAAGGCAGTGTACAAACAGCCAAAGAAAAGGGACGGGGGTAATGAAAAAAACAGATAAGTGGCCACTATTATCGCGAGTCGAGCAAGAAAGACTGATCGATTTATTCGAGCTACTTGTAGTAACCCACAAGCTGAACTGGTTAGTGTGGAAGCAGAAGGCCATTGATGCTTGCTTCCTAGCCCGGAAATCAAACCAAACGTTGGAGACCACCCTGTCAAAATTAATCGGGAACTGCCAAGTTGAAGTGGCGGTAAAAGGGCAGAATGTACTTCAAGGATGGCTATCTAAGGTAACAGGTGAGGTTAAGGTGACAAGGGTGCCAAGGATCAGTCAAGGGAATTTCAAGTTCAACCCTAACGTATATTCCCAGGATCAGGTAGAGACTTTGATACAGGTATGCCGAAAAGAGTGGCAAGGGCGTAAACGTAAAAACTTTAGGGGTGGGAGCGCAGAGGAGTGGCAGATAGTCCAAGGCTTGGCTGAGGGCACGATCGTAACGCGCACCCTCCCTCAGTTCTTGCGCCAGATCATGACGTCGGATGACAGGCTACGGCTCATGATAACGATTAGAGTGCAAGTTGAAGGTTGTCTAACAATGGATCTGTGGGAAAGCGATCAGAAAATGTTGAGAACGAAGTGGACCACACATGGCCGTTGATTGGTGACGATGGAACACCCATCAACATATGACGGTTGATGGGTGGGAAAGGCTGATCACAGTTACGATGAAAAGGTGGCGGACAACGGGTATTCACGATGTGAAGAAATCAGCCAAGCACTGTCATTACGCCCAGTCCCAGACACTGATGGAACGATGGAGATCACGATCAAGATCGTTATCACAATTACTAAGTGGAGTTCCCGTGGATGTAAAACGAGGTGAGCAACTGTTGACATGACGTGTCAGGGACAGCCGTCTAGCCGATCTATGAACGGTATAGTGGTTGAAGTTGATCATGACACGAAGTTACGGCCTGATCGGCCGATTATGCCCGAGAAATGAAGATTATATGTGGAATAAAGTCGGGCATGTGGAGTGACAGGCTGTGTGAGTGATGATAACCGATGGGCTTGTCCAAGGATGACGTGACAAGGCCTGATCAGGCCCGATCAGCCGAAATCGGTGTTATAAGGTTGCCCCGACAGGGTATGAAGGTCGGAAGTATGGCTGAACAGATGAATAAAGTCGTTGCGATGGTGACTCGGAGGGTTCCCGAGGTGATCAAGGGCTAATCGCCCTGATCACTGCCTGATCACTCGGCTGATCGCTATGCCGATCGTGATCGGGGCTGATCAGCCTCAAACCGGCGTTCAAATGCGAAGGCAAGGAGAGTTCTCGGTTAAGTCGGTCTGGATACGAAGTGGACAAGTGTCAGAAGAGCAGATCTCAAGTGGTTTCAAGGTCGTTTGTCGAAGATCGGGATGGGTTGAAGATCTTTCTAGGAGTCGGGTCGTGATCAGGGCAGAAGTGGTACATATCAGCTTGAAGGTGCAGCAGGATGGGCAAGGTGGTGCTACGCAACCGTGCAACGAAGTAAATAGGTTCGAAGTATAAGTCAGGCATGAGTTGGTGTACGGTACACAGGTATAGGACATTGCATATATAATAACAGGTTTTGATTTTCCCCCTAAGCAAAGAGTCGCTCCGCCACGTGTTGCGGTCATTGGGAGCACAGGGTTGATTAGTCCCCTCTTGCTCAACTAATTCCCGGTTAAGACGCGCTTAGACGCATTTTGGCTTACCGGAAGACCCCCGACGGGTTTGTTTTAGGTGATCGAACCTCACCCTCAACGCACACGTGTTTGGAACACGTCTATAATATTGGAAAAGGTTTTGTGGAGATAACGTTTGTGGATTACTGTGGAAGATCGTGGTTTGATCGCGTTTTCTTGGTTTCTTATTATCTCTCTCTCATTGGCTGGCCTGATCAGACGAACTTTCCTGATCAGTGCCTAGATACTGATTAAGTATCGACCCCAACCCGTTCTCCGGTGAAGATTTCCACCCGAGGACACCCCCCGTCTCGAGAAGGTCATCCCCTCCGACCTGATCAAGATCATCGTTTTCGTCACCGAGTCCACCTAAGTGAGTGTAATCAGCCCCGATCAACGGGTACACAAGGTGAGATGAAGTTGAACATAGATCCTGACGCGCATGAAGACCTGCCAGATGACCGGGAGGATCAGATCAGTCACCATAATGGTGATTCATCTGATTCTGATGCTGATCAGGATCAACGGAGTACCCCCTCCGATAGTTGGTCGTCCGGGCCAGTGGGTATCCGGATTCCGCCCAAGACTTCCGTGCTGGATTTGGAAATCGGCTCCACCACAATGGTGCGCTTGCCCGGATCACTTGGTGACTCAGGATATCACCGTGATTCCTTTGATGATGAAAAAGATGTGAAAATCAAAGTGGAGGAAACTTTTTCGGATGTATTGGAGGAAGGCGTATCGCCTCCGATGCTGTCCATATCTAAAGGAAGCGATGATCGACCTGGTTTGGTGGAGTGCCAGGTCGAGATTAAAGATGAAATAACTCCCCACATGGCCCCGATCGGGGCCGATCCGGGTTATAGTAAAGTTGACTATAACCCAGGAAAGGATCGAGGTGTTAACCTTGATCCTATGCATAAGAAGAAAATGGAAAAGACAGAAAAAACATGGGGGCGGATCATTGTGATCCACCTAAAAAATATGTGAAACCTAAACCGAAGATCTTCGAGGAAGACGAAGAGAAGATCGAACCAGCCGAGAAGACCACTGTTCAAGATGTGGAACGACTGTTCTATCTTCGAGAGTTTCACAAGTTTCTGGTTACCAACCAAGTGATGAAGATCATTAAGCCTAAGATCATCGGGAAGCTTGAAGGTCGAGCGACCCGGCCGGTGATCACAGGCAGTCAACTTGATCTGATCAGGAACCTCTTGGCGCAGATCGACGAGGTTGGCTTCACTACTGGTGCTTTCGATGCGAATATGCTGTTTGATCTGGATCAAGGGACGATCAGAGAAGCTATGGCAACTCTGTATGATCACCTTGCCTCGTTACTAGGGGCGAACCCCGTGGTCCAGTCGCCGATCGCGGATCCTTCGCACCGATCACAGTTGGTTGAATATCCTATGGATATTGAGTCGATATATCAATCGTCATCACAATCTGGAGCGGCCTCCACCGACTCCTCGGTTGGGATCATACGTATGACGTTGGGCCCGAAAGGGATGAAGCAGATCGACCCCAAGATCGAGTCGCAGAACAGGAAGAGGAAGCCTGAACCTGGTCGAGTCGGATCGGACGATAGTTTTGAAGATGCTCAAGAAGTTCCACAGAACAATCCGACTCCCAGCAGTGACCCTACCAACATGCCGGAGGTCCCAGAGCAAATGAGAACCATGTTCGCGACTATGATGAACCGATTTGCGAGTGAACAATATGGATCACCTCAGTACACACCTGGGCAAGGACAACCATGGCGATCAGCATCGAACATGAATCAATCCGCTGAGAAACCGGTCAAGAAACCCGTGGACGTGGATATGGAATCGGTCCGATCAGCCGGAATTGTTCGATCGATATGCCAGGCCGGTCACCAAGATCGATTTCACAGATCACCCCCACGTAGTGATGTGGACATGGAGTCAGAAGGCGAGATCAGTCAGCATTTTGATCCGGATGATCTGGACATTGAGATGCCTCGTAGGGCGAATATGGCCTCCGCGCAGGCATTTGACAGTGATTCCGGAACGATCACCCGAGTGCGAATGTCTGCGATCTCGGAATTGAAAGATTTTACCGGAAAGGATATGGATGATGATCAGGCCAGAGCTTGGTTGAGTCGGACTAAATCAGCTTTTCTGAGAGACAAGACACCGGAAGGTGAAAGATGTCTGATCTTCGCTGATCTAATGAAAGGTCCGGCCAAGAACTGGCTTAAAAAGCTGAGTCGAGAAGTGCGTTTGAAGTGGCCTCGTATGTGTGAAGAGTTTGAAGAACAGTATTGCAAATCGGGGTTGTCTGTCGCTAGACAATACTACCACATGAAGAAAAGATCCGACGAGACGCCGATCGAGTACTTACATCGGCTGAATGTTGCTGGTCTACGCGCGAAAATGCCGATCAAGGACCCACGACACCCGGATATAGCCCGCGAGCATGTCGAACACTTCATTGGTACTCTGGATAATCGTGATCTGGCTGATCAGCTAACCCTGCTCCGTATAAAGGACTCAGAGCAACTGGAACTGACTCTGAGGACGCTGCAGCGAGCCAAAAGTCGACAGCCCAAGGTCGAGGTAGGATCGAACCGATACCGGTCAAAGCCACACCCTGATCAGGGCAAGATACCAGCAGCACGACCAGCCAGACCAATTCGGATGATCACGAAGGAATCAGACAGTTCAGGTTCGGAAGAGGAAAGTGGTCAGTCAAGTCTGAGCTCGGACGAGGAACAGTACCGTCATATTTTTACGACGGAACCAGTGTATCGCCCGAGATCATCGGCTAATGGCATGGATGGACGGAAACCTGGTGGTATTCAACCTGATCAGGATCGATCTCGTAAGATATGTGTGCATTGTGGGTCGACCAAACATGGAGATCGTGATTGTTGAAAAGAATTACATGTGGGAAATGTGATCGTAAAGGTCACCCGTCTAATCATTGCTTTTTTGTAAGCAAGACTTGTGGGAAGCTTCATGACGCCGGCGCCTGCCCTATTGAAGATTTTTTTAATCTGATGCGCAAGTGGTATGTGCCGACTAAAGATGCTGGTATGCTTCCACCAGATGTCGAGAAGATGTTAAACTAGATCGCTCGCCAGGTTGGAATCTGGTTCGAGCCGAGCGATC
>MIQA02005149.1:26484-37342 GCA_001887855.2 Sclerospora graminicola | reverse complement strand
ACGGCGACTGTGGTTGTGAGCGTTTTTGTCCACTTTTTGCACCAACTGCGTGTTGAAGGCAGCAAGAAGTGGAGAGGAAGGTTGGAGAGAGGGTGCGCAGCTATTACATGTAACACAGGTTTCCGGTATTGTCCTTGAAAGCAAAAAGGTCCACCTAGAAGCCTTCCTCGATGGGGATCCCACTGGTTGAAAAGACCGCACACGTCACATTTGTGTGACGTAGTCGATGCATTTTCGTTGCAGCAAGCGCATGAGCCAGCGTAGGTAGATATGGGGTGAAAAGGGGGAAGGGGCAGGACTGCACTTGTGCTCGCTTTCCATATGTATTAAGTACGAAATTAAATACGATTATCAATCCTAAAATTCGCAAATCAAGATTTTTAGCTCTTTGGTACTTCCTCAAAATTCAACATGTCGACGCTCAATGAGCTTGCGCTAAATGAGAACGATTATGTGAAGCTATTGAGCAAACTCATTGGTGTACGGTAGGTCTCTCGTCTTGTATAAAACCACTTTTGTCTTAGCTCTTACTGCTGTCAAACATAAATATATCGCAGGAGAAAGTCCAGAATGCGCCTGGATTGGGGCTGATTCCTCAAGAAAACCTCGTTTCCGACTTTGTGTTGGACGAACTGAAGCCATTGATTGGGTCTGAACTTAGTGTGGAACGCGTGGAGTTTGTGCCGGGTCGTGGCAATGTCATTATGAAGTATGCGCCGTCCTCATCAATTAATGACAACAAGACGCTGGCTCTAGTCGGTGCCCATATGGATGTCGTGCCAGCCAATCCTGAAGGCTGGGAGCGCGATCCTTTTATGCTGTCAGTCGAAGGGGACAAACTTTACGGACGCGGTACTACCGATTGTCTCGGTCATGTGGCATTATTAACCTGTACGTGTCAAAAATGACGATAAGAAGGCTAAAGTGTTGACATGTTGTGATTTTTCAGTGCTTTTCCGTGAATTAGCAAAGCACAAGATTCCGACCACGACACAAATCGTTTGTGTTCTGATTGCATCGGAGGAAAATGGTGAAATCGAAGGGGTTGGCGTCGAAAAACTCATGGAAACGGGGCAACTGGGCTTTATTAAGAACGGTCCCGTGTTTTGGGTCGATTGCTCCGACAGTCAGCCATGTATTGGTACAGCAGGAGCAATTACGTGGACGTTAAAAGCCACGGGCAAGCTTTTTCACAGTGGATTACCCAATCTCGGCATCAATGGCGTCGAATTGGTGATGGACGCAATGTTAAAGATTCAGGAATTCTTTTACAAGGAATTTGGACCACTTGAACAGGAAAAAGAGTACAATTACTCGTGTCCATCGACAATGAAACCCACGCGGATTGAATCGTCTGTCAATGGATTAACCAAATGTACGTCAAAACCTTTTGATGATTTGAGGCCAAAAGGTACAATTTTGACTATTTTGATTGTCTTTTTTTGCGATATAGTCCACCATGGGCCAAGATCGCTGGCGACGTGCGTTTATCTCCGTTTTATGACATGAAAGAGGTTTGTTTGTTAGAATACCTCACGGAAATGATAGCTGGGCTAATGTGGTTGTTTGAGTAGATGATTGCCAAGATGACGGCGTTTGTGAATGATTTGAACGCGAATATTTCATCGCTTGAAGGAAAACGCGGTCCAGTGTCCAAGTATTCCCTTCCAGCTGAAAATCGAGACGGCCAGCTCGAGCTTGTGTTTGATAAAGTCTACTACGAAGGCATTGCGTGTTCGTTGGATTCGATTGGATACAAGTATATTTATTGCTCGAGTTTTTTGCTACTACTTCAGTTAAAAGATGAAGAATGAATTTTTGACATGGAAATGGATGGTGTCAAACAGGGCTCTTCATGCTGCAATTACGGACGTCGTCGGAGAAGCCAAGCCATTTTCAATCAG
This sequence comes from Sclerospora graminicola, assembly GCA_001887855.2. Taxonomy (NCBI): domain Eukaryota; phylum Oomycota; class Peronosporomycetes; order Peronosporales; family Peronosporaceae; genus Sclerospora; species Sclerospora graminicola. Next base: position 35,438 of record MIQA02005149.1, on the reverse strand, counting down.
CGGAAGGTAAGCAATGAACCACAGACTGGAGAATAATGATAGAAGAATTTACGTAACTTTTTGACAACTTTGAACTTGTCCAGTTTGCCATTGGTTCGTGACATGCAACGTGGTGGTTTTGACTTGACGCTTGTGGGCTTTGGCAAAAGCTCCGTGTATATCATGGCGACAATGAGTATTGTCTTTTGAGTGACATGAAGACTGCATTCAAGATCCTTGCGCTTACCATCGCCAACGTCGATGCTGCTCAGACGTAAGGAATGGAAAAAAGACTCACTTTTTCGGAGCTAGCGCGTCAAAAATCACAGTAATTTACCTAGTTTTTATGCGCTATTATTGTTGACAACAAGATGAGAAAGAAAGAAATACCAGTAAATAAAAGAAATCCGATTCTTCAAATAGTAATGATGTTTTTGACGATTGTTTAGACGCAGTCATGGCGGTCAAGCGCTTTCTTTCGCTGCCATGACATTTGTGTGAATTGGGGACTATAAGGAATGGTTGGTTTTGGTTTTGGTTTTGGTTGTTGACGACGACGGTCTTGGTCCATTTTTTCCGTTCGTTTCTTGACAATAGCATCACGACCAAGATTGAGCATCACAGTCGTGACGAGGAAGGGAGTTTGGCATACGAGCGATTCGTCACCGAGATGGACGTAAAATAGAACGTCCAGTCTTGGGATCCGTGGTTCGTGCCCACTCTTTTGGTAAAGAAGTGCTAGAGCTAGAGCTAGAGGTAGAGCTAGAGGTAGAGCCTGGTCGTCGGGTTAAGAGATACGGACCCTTTCGACTCGTAAAGGTCTCGGGTGTGAAGGCGGTGGAAGGCGAAGAAGAGGTGGACGACGGATCGGATACAACTTGAAGCTGTCGATGGCTTTTGGCTCCATTTCGTCCAGCCATACTCGACTGTCGAACGTCACTTTTGACAGACTCACAATCGCTGGAGTCGAGACGACGAGTGTATTGTTGATTATTATTATCACTGCTCGAAAGCCGCTCTGACGTTCGAGAGCTGAGGAGTGACGCTGTCTTGTGAATCAACGACGTGGAAGAGGTCTGTGCTGCAGAACGGTAGCGTGACGAAGCGGTTGAAGCCATGGCGGTGCTTCGAGAGTGACCCCATTTCCTCGAGAGACTTGAACTGTGAGTGCTTTTCTGATGGGATCGATTGTTGCTGCTAGTACTAGCGACGGAGGTGACGTCGTCTTCATCTCGAGACTCTCGTGAGATGTTGCTGGTTCGATTGATTTTTGTAGAGTCTAAAGAAGAAGGGGTTAAAGCTCGACGGAGGGATGTGCCTGTACTCTTTGAACGTGACAGAGAGGTAGACGGAGTGGTGGTTTGAAGAATAGCAGACGAACTCTTCCATGATACTGCAGTAGACGCCATCGGTTGCTTTAATCCTGTCGAAGATTTCACGTCTTGAACGATGCTGTGGAGGATATCCTCCTCATTGTTAGGTTTCTCTATCTCCACCGTCTCTAACGGCTTGGAAAGCTTCTCGTTACGCTCTTCTTCATCTTGTTGCTGCTTTCGTTGTTCCTTAATGACCACTTTTCGCTCGTCAGCTTCAGGCTCGGAAGCAGGTAGCACTGAAGCGTCTAAATCATCTTCCGGTGTATCTATTGTCGCTTTCAGTTTCTCAGTAGCGTAGACATCATCATCAAATGCCTCTCGTTCTTGATCTTGTACTGCAGGTTTAAGAGCAGAGGATGGAGGTGCAAGGCCTTGCTGTTGTAGTAACGTTACTTCGCTTTGAATGAGCGTCTTCAAGTGAGTTAATGGGAAATCCTGGTAGTCAAATTCAAAGTCAAAAGCCTTGTCAACATGAAAGACTGGCGGGTCGCCAAGCTGCGAGCGAATCTGGTTAAAGTAAGGATGAACAAGCGCTTGTTTCGCCGATAGTCGACGCTTTGGATTCACACACAATAATTGTTGCAATAAATGCACCGCTTCCGAGGACGCTCGAGGAAAGAGTGCATTCAATGCAGACGGCGAACAAGGTGGCAACTTTTCCAGGAACGCGCGAGCGTCTCCTTCGACGTCATAGCCGCGTTCAGCCGGTGATGGCAGGGGAAGGACACGAAAGACACGAGCGAGTTGATCGAGAAAGTCCGAGCCTGGAAAGAGAGGACGACGATTCAAGAGCTCACCAAAGATACAACCGATAGACCACATGTCCACGGCTTCATTGTACGTTCCTGTGGGTGCGAGCATGAGCTCGGGGGGTCGATACCAGCGCGTAACGACGTACTCGGTCATGAGCGAGTGCGATTCCTGTCGTCCTTCTATCGGTGCTTTAAAGGTCGAATGACGCTCAGTGGGTGGAATATACCGCGATAATCCAAAGTCAGTGATCTTGACGTCGCAGTTCTTGCTCACGAGGAGATTGCCAGGTTTCAAGTCACGATGGAGAACGCCATTCTCATGCAACGTCTGAGCTCCACAGAGCAATTGATACATGATGGCAGCAACGTGCGTCGGTTCGAGCTTTGTCTTGCTCTGGATCAGACGATGGAGATCCGTGTCCATGAGCTCCATCATTAAATACAATTCATCCTTTTCCATACACGTGCTTAAGCTCTGCAACGACGCAATGTTTGGATGGTGGCCAAAATACCGCATGAGACGAATCTCCCGTAAGGTATGTTTGGCATCCCATTCATCTCCCGCCATGGGTGTAATTTTCTTGATTGCCACATTCTTTCTCGTCTCCGAGTCACTGGCAGCGCATACGATGCCATACGAGCCTTCCCCGAGGACTTGAAGCGGTTTGTATCGCTCGGACACGTGAAAATCACAGCCTTTTACTGTAAAGCCCGATCCAGCAGGACAGTCGTTTTCTAATACCTTTGCAATGGTATCCTTCTTGCTCGTGGTTGAAGCCGTCGAGACGGTTGTTTCTGGTATTTTCCCGATTGGAGACTCGCTGGCATGTGGTTCGGTAGCTTTGGGAGTGGTAAACGCGAGGACTTCGTCACAAATGTATTGCCGCAGTGTCGCGAGGGGTAACGACTGCGTTTCGAAGGCAAATTCCAATGAATGAGGGAGGTGTAATCGACTAATGGCGCCCCATTCGTCTTCAATGCCTTGAAAGAATGGATGTGCGAGTGCGTCGTCGGACGAAAGGCGTGTTTTTGGATTGAAACAGAGCAAGCGGCGGAGCAGATCCAACGCTTGGGGATCGATTAGATCACCGAGTTTGGCCTCTAACGCTCCCGAAACAGGTGGAGACAGCGAGGACAAGAACTTGAGCGCATCTTTTTCAATACTGTAGCCTCGATCATCAGGCTTTGGAATCGCGATTACTTGAAAGATTCGAGTCAATTGGTCCATAAAGTCGGTACCTGGAAAAAGAGGCTTACGCGCGAGCAGCTCGCCAAGGATACAGCCAACCGACCACATGTCTACTGCTCCGTCATAGCTTCCATTGGGGGCGAGCATGAGCTCTGGTGGTCGATACCACCGCGTAACAACATATTCTGTCATCATCGAGACGTTGTCACTACTTGCTGTGGCTTCTGGATGGGAAGGATGCGACGACGTCTTTGGCATCATTCGAGCCAGGCCAAAGTCGGTGATTTTCAATTCACAGTCTTTGTTCAGTAACAAGTTGCCAGGTTTCAAGTCACGATGAAGCACACCATTGTCATGCATGGCTTTGACCCCCGAGAGGATTTGGTACATGATGACTCGAATGTGACCTGGCGTTAACGCACAGGAACTCTGAATGAGACGATGCAAGTCCGTGTCAGCTAGCTCCATCATCATGTACAGCTCGTCCTTTTCCTTGCACATACTCAAATGCTTTAACGAAATAATCTATTGACACAAATGGAAGGAACAACCGTGTCAAGAAAGAGGAAGAAGCGATGGATGATATATTGAAACACACACTTACGTTTTCATGCGCACCGAGACACCGCATGAGTCGAATCTCGCGTAATGTATGGGTGGCATCCCATTCATCACCCGCCATGGGTGTGATCTTTTTAATGGCCAATTTCTCATCAGTCTCAGTGTTGCGTACCGAGCATACAACGCCATAAGAACCTTGTCCGATGGCACCAATCGGGTGGTACTTGGTGTCGACGTTGAACGTACACCCGTTGATAGTAAAGCCGGTTGCATGGATCACCGGCCCAGAACAATCGTTTTTTTTGCCCATGGTACTAGTTGCTACGCTTTAAGAGCTGGAAGAGGGCGTATATATATTTGCTACGACAGCTACTGCATACAGAGAAGTGCGTTGCTCGTCACTTGATGGGACGAAACTGAGCCGAGAAATGAAGTTTCACGGTGAGAGGCACCAATGGGAAAAGGCCAATTTTAGTGCAGTGTTTATTTCCGCTGACATGCAGATCTATGCACTACATGCGATGGTTCAAGGCCTTGTGGAGTGGTGAAGTCAAAATATAGCTACGTCGCGTAGTGCTGGAAGTTTTGGTTTTGAAACGACTAGAAAGAAAATAATTCCGGTAACTTTTTTCCTATTTTAAAGGCTTCATGCCGGTAAATTGCGATGCTCATTCTTCTTTGCGTTACCACATCATACAACAAGCAATATTTCGTTGTCGAGGATTTAAGACAAGAAAATTATTAATAACAGAAAGGGACAAATGGGATTTTCTACCACTTTGTAAAGTAAATGGGAAATTTAGTCGACAGTCCTTTGGTTTTCCAATAATTTTCCAAACGTTATTGTTTCCAATCCCGTAATTTCTTCTTGAATTTCCAATTTCTCATTTTCTGTATTGGCGTAGATTGTCCAGTACTTTTACGATGCCCTTCAGAGACAAATTTACTGTTCCAATATCATCCAAAACTCAGTAGATTCCACACCCTTTTTGCGAAACTTCTTGTTCCGTCCGTGCCCACCACGTCTTATACTTTTTGCTTGATTTTCGACGTCTCTTTTGCTTAAAACTCCTTCTAACGCTTAAAACATTCGTTTGAGCCTGCTCGTTTTGCGTTTCATCAAGAGCATCAATATTCTTGACGTGTTGTGATGGTATAATCTTGTGTTTTTCTTTAATAATCTCGTACCTTGACTGGCACCTGTTGATCGCCTGAAACCTCACCTGAAAAAAGGACAAAACGTTAAATTTTACACATGGGTGTAGGGGACACAGGGTGAAATTTCAGTAGATTTACAGTGATTCTGACTAATCATGTGCAAAAGATGATCACAACTCGACAGCAGGTGGTTTCATCACGTTGGGTGACATGGTTCTCAATTAGGTTTGAAATGTCGACTATTGAAGCGGACTTTCGAATAATGAAGTGGAAAGGTTGGGATTCCGGAAGATGCTGCATGAAATTGTCGCTAAAAACATCGTTCAATGACTTTTCTTATGGATAAATAGCTAAGGGGCTATCAAGCTGATTCAAGGGGAATGGAAAGCACTTCGTGAATGAAACATGTTGACATTCGGCTATAATTATTACAGCTACATTTTGATGCACGATATTATGTTGTCTGATATGCTTACCAAAGCTCTACCTTATTCAAGATTGATGTACTAACGAAAGACATTTGGGTTGAAGTGAAAGCATTTAAGTTATCAGTGTTGAAAATTTATGTGGTTCCGTTCGCATGATCTCTTTCGCAGAATGGCTCGCTTAACTTCTAATCGATGTTTTGCGGTCAAACCGCTGGGTGACACAACGCTAGGCTTCTAGCCCTGACTTGGGTTTTACGAGCAAACGGAACTCGCAGAGCGTTATGCTCGGCTCTCCGTGTCGTTGCTGAATTCATCTGATTCAGCATCGTTGCAAGATGGAGCGCGGCCACTATAGTCAACAGGCTCAACATCATAGGCGTAATCGTCGTAAGCCGACAATGTCGAGGTGGGTTTAGTGTCACCAGATGTTGCTAACGCAGATGCTGCTAAAAACCAAATGTTGCCTTAGCAACATCCGCCATGCTGGTCAGAACTTCCTGTGCGAAAGGTTCTCTCGATTAAGAGAAATATGAAGGAGTACAAGAAGAGCAGAATCTGCAAAGAGACTGCTAACCCGCAACTTCGCATGAAACGCCTTGAAAAGGTGAAAGCGAAGCTACCTGAGTTACAGTATTGTGGAGATGGAATCAGTGAAACTGTGCGCTCAGCTTACTGTGACTATGCAATTCACGACATTTGCATTCAGGGCATTTGTGCGACCTGGTACGAGCCTCAAGATGTCGACCCATAGCAAAGGGACAACGGGATATGCTCTTTCACGTTTCGCGTGTTCGGCAATGCCGTTGTGTCTCAATGTCAAATCAAAATGTATATAATGGCGGTGAATGCACCTGATTATATAATGATATTTTGGGTTATCTAGGTATCCACGAAGTCGGTGTAAGATTATGGATGTTATTGATTACCTTAATCCCTGGCTATCAACTTCTTCTTGAATGCATTTAACATTGAAACGCAATACTGGATAGGTATACTATTAAAAATAATATAATAATACAATCGCGCCTGTGCTGTTTATAACGGTCGGCTAGCAGAAATTTTCCTTGATCGCTAAAGGGGAAGTGAGAGCCATCTATGTCTTCAACGTCTTGAAATGTTATAGTTTTAAGTCTTTAAGTCTAGATTCGTGACCTTTATGATGATGTTATGGACTACTGAGTACTGATAAAATTGATAGCGGCCCAAGAACTGGTAGACCTCCTTAAATTAGAACCCTTCTTAAAATAATAGAATCCAATGGGAACCATGAAGTCTAGTGATTTATCAAAAAGTAGTTGTTAAAGTGGTGATTTTACCTTGCTCTACTTTTTCAATCAGCCATTTGTTTGCTTTAAATATTTTTAATTCCTTCGGGCGGCCAGACTTCATTTATTTATTTATTGTTTCTTAATTAAAACCCTGTTACAGACCTGGACGGAAAGATGTGGCGCTAATGTATAGAACAGAGATGGACAAAATTGTGTGACAAATATTAGGGTTAGTCCACGTGAAGCCAATCAAATGTCACTGGGATATAATTGGATGTAATGCAATACTTGGTAAGTTAACACTTTTTCTTCCTCCTCCACACATTGCATAGGACGAGACCTTATCCCGATGTGGTTCGGTATCGTTCATGCTTGGACACCCGTTGGCATCCTGGAATCGGAGCCCAATTGTCCCGTTACGCACAACGGGGTGGCGTTCAATACTATGGACATCAAAGCAGAAGGTTGTGACGTTTAAGACTGTGCAGAAGAAACAGCAGTACACTCAAACCGAGATTAACATTCTGCGGCAGCTGTATCTGCCGCAGCAACACGAAGCCACAAATCACTTAGGTGCGTACTTATTTTTAAAGCCATTCAACCCGTTAACTGAAGCCAAACGCGGAGAATATTTAAGAATCTATTCTGAGAGTCGCCGATGATGCAATCCTAATCTTACTATTGTTTCCAATGTGTATCTATCGCAGTGAAATTGACGGATACATTTTTGCACGATGGACACCAGTGTCTGGTATTTGACCAAATCTTTTTGATGTTCTCCGTGGAACCAACTTTCTTGCCATTAGTCTTAAATTGCTAAGGAAGTTTACGCGGCAGATTTTGAAGGCGCTAGAGTATATGCGATACCCTAATGTGAACGTGATTCATTGCGACTTAAAGCTAGAAAACATTTTGCTGGTTTCACATGGTCACAGTTCCTTAAAATTATTGACGTTGGCAGCTAATGCCTTACCCGGAATCAGGTGCGTCTTTTGCATTTTAAGTATTGCTGAAAATGGAATACAAATCTATTGGGTGACTTTTGTAGATCCACCGCTATGCTTCTATCGCGCTCCAGAAGTTCACGGGAAAAAGTCAATGAATTGAAGTCGCGAAGTACGTGGGATGGCGACGGATTAGCAAATTCGAGACAGTTTGGTATCCAAGATAAGTCTGAAACTTTGCGAAGCCCTAATCCGACTCGAAATCGAACGAAACCCTTCGAGGATCGCACGTATATGCGAACAAGAACTCCGGAGAGTAATATGGATACATTTTCATCCAGGATCCCCTAACCGTTTCGATGACGAGTGTAAACCACGTCTCCCGTTTCAATCGCAAGAAACTTCAGCTGCTTTAACGGAAAATTCACGAGTCAGTAAAAGTTTATACGTGCTCTAAATCGTAATCCTTCAGGGAAGATTTTTGCGAGTGAAGGATCAAGAGACCAACACTCCTCGTCGTCAAGTGTATCGCGAAAAACAAATGATAGAGAGCAAAACCATTGCCGGAGAAAGCTGTCCTAATTCCTGATTCTACTACAGACCCTACGCTCTTTGAAAGACTCGCTGTCGCTTCAAATTCTGTCGAGGCAACTGAGTGTGACATTTCAAGTGGGACATCATTTGAAAATGGAGCGACTTCGGAACGTGCCTCTGGATGCGATGAAACGGTGGTGGATAAGGAAAAAGAGCCAACGGAACATCAGGTCCTGCAGAATGATACTTTACCTCTCGTGGAGACGTCCGAGGAATGTAGTGAACAATTACAAACGCTGAATAGTGATCAACCATCAGATGTGGATAAATCAAAGCCCAATGTTGCTGTAACAAAGGAAGATCACTCGGCGAAGAATAAAGCTGACAAGAAAAAGATTTCACGCAAGAAGCAAAAGCGAGGGGCGTCATCAAACTCAGCTGCTAACACAGTCGATCGTTCGACAGAAAACCTTCAAGACCAGTTTTCCAAGCCTTTCTCAATGATACTGGCGGCATTAGTCGTTCAGGGACTACGCAAAGGATTTTCCGTGGTCTCATGGGCTGGATTGTAGCTTATTCAGGAGCTCGACATGGTTGTGTATGGTTTGCTTAAAAGATAAATTTTGAGAGACTTCTCGCTGTGGCTTCTTCTAACGCCGAATCCATTAAGACGGTACTCGTCAGCATGGCCTTCGTACTTTTCGTGCATGCAGCCGCGCGCTGGATCTCATCACTCGCTTTACTTTTTTTTATGATTAAAAAGCA
>MIQA02005149.1:0-26464 GCA_001887855.2 Sclerospora graminicola | reverse complement strand
TACTCCTCCCACCGTAATTAGTCTGTGTGCAAAAATAGTCTGTGCTCGGAATTAGTCTGGCACAGACTAATTTACGTGAAGAAAAATTAGTGAGTTCTCAAAACTTCCTAATTAGTCTGGAACAGTTGGCCCCCTGTACCATAACAAAGGTACAACGTACCGAAAAGAATGATGGACGCAATTGTTTAAACTATTGGTAGAACACGACTAGTTCATCCGACTTCAAAGTCTTATGCTGAAGATGGAAAAGCCCAGACTGCTTATGCATGTCGGTGGCCCTCAGTTAGCTGGATTGATTGGATACCAGCCAGCTATCTACCTATTGTCAAGCAAATAAGGAGCATCTAATACTTCTTTTTCTAATTAATTTTTTTCTTCTTGCTTATAGAATAGAACAACACCTGAGATCAATTTTTAAACTAAAACTTGTCCCAGAAGTACTTCTAATAAAATCCTAACCCAATAGAATCTATCAGCAACGGCCCGGGTCTGCTGGGTGAAAGCCATCTATCCTAACCGCCTAGACTATATGGGAAGTCTCCAAACTTAGCCTCAGTTTACGGTACGCTGTACTCACGTTATGGTACAGTGTGTGTGTGACACTTAGTTTAACCCAGACTGATTACCAACTTATAAATTAGTCTGGCCCAGACTATTTCCGAACATACCTTAATTAGTCTGTGTTCATTAATAGTCTGGCACAGACTATTTAAGGTAGCAAGCTCAAAAACCCAGGTTCGAAATTAGTCTGGCACAGACTAATTACGGTGGGAGGAGTACTTGGATAAGTTTATTGTATATGGCTACACAATGCCGATGCATCATTGGTCAAAATATTTGTATTGAGCTCTCCATTCAGAAGTATACTGTCATACAATTGTGTCCGTCACATCTTTCTGTCCAGGTCTGTACTTTTGGAGGAGGGCAAGACAGTATACTTAGGAATTGCTGTCAAAATAGTTACCGTAAAAACCTATAAATATCCTTCTAATAATTGATTCAGCACAGTAATTCATCAGATTATGGTGCCAAAATGGGTACAATATTTAAGCTCTTTGGCCACTATTTTGGCACTTTTAAGTCAATCGCGGTACAGAAATAAAGCTTTTTTAATGGTGCGTCAAGCTAGGTATATTTTCCGTTAATATTTGTCTTCTCCAGTAGCGCACAAATGCCAAAGTTGGATTATTCTATGCAGCAGATTTTGGCAGGAGCTCTATTGAGGAGAACGGCTATTATTGTGGTTTAGTTTTGTCAGACGGACCGAAAACATACGGGAGTATCGATTAAATAATATTTTAGTTATTATGAGAGTAATATCAGTGGACTGTTTTTTTTTCGCGTCGTGTGATTTGCTCGCCGGGCGCCATAAACTGAAAGCTGTCTATGGTTGGAGTTTATTTCGAATATCGTGTCTCTGATTGGTTATCGAGAATTTTTCCACCATAAACTGATGACCCGCCCTAATCTGATGATTCAACTTTTATAAACATGGAACAGTAATTGACGTTGTTAGGACTAAATAAATGATAAAAATAACAAAATTAAGGGGACGGCATCAAGAACTCCGATATCAAACTCTGGGGCTGAAATTATTGAGAGCGGAAAGTATTTTTTCCTGGCGGGTAAGAGAGATAATTTTGGAACAAGTTGCAAGCAAATGGTAGCTATGATATAAAAACTCCTATGAGACTAGCATGTGAGAACCTGAATTGCTTTGTGGTATATAATCCATGTTTTCCATTGGCACAAGTGGCACATTTTTCAACTTTTGGTCAAAAGTGTGTTATATATACGAAAATGGCCACATTGAAAGGTACTCCCTCCGTTCCAAAGTTATTGTCCGATTGTTGTTTAAATACTGAGATTAAGTCAAAAATACTGCTTTTTGCTCATAATTACATCAAAATATAGAGTCTTAAAAGGGCTTTCATTTGATGATACATTGGGGTTTTACGATTTCCGCTAGCCGAAGTTGCGGCACCAAAACTACCTTTCAATTTGGGGGTCATTTGACGGAGCACCGGTAGATAGATGAACTTCGCTCCTGCCTCTGGGGATCTAGGTGCTGGTGATGAAGGAAACCAGCTTCGCATTGATACAAGTTCTTTTTTTGCTGGACCATTTTTGCATGAATGCGAAGTGATTAAGATGAGGTACCCATGTAGCTATAATTCCCATAAAGAAGAAATTTTGACTGAATGGCAATGGCGAGCGGTATATGAGTATATATTAACAACTTCTTAAAAGAATGGTATTATTGTAACTACTGTGCGCTCTTCATCTCCATACATAACATCAACCGGGGTCCGGTCCAGCACACTGATCGTAAAAGGCCTGCCAATGAAGTACTGTACTCTAAAAACAATGTCATGTCTACCTTTGTGAGCTAGTACTATGTAAATGATGGCTTGTCTGCCTTCATGAGCACCTGTGGCTTGGCTGCAAAGAAAAACATTCATTGCAACCAACTGTAGCACATCACTAATAAAAAATGGGACGCTAAAAACCGTGAATCGGACAATAACTTTGGGACGGAGGGAGTACAATGTAGGTTGCTTTTGGAAATGAGCAATTAAATCTTTGCAGCAATGCTTGAGATGGAAAATGTGAAATTGATTCTGGCGTTCGTACAAAAATGGAGTGTTTGCGCAAGACATGGGGATATTTCCAACGCTTATGTCAAGGAAGAACATGGTATATAACTATATATTCATCAAGTATAGACGTGAAGAAAGGAGTTTTTGATGCCAGCAAGTCATCAACATAAGCAGCTACAATGATTGTTCTACCCTTCAGTCTTTTTAACGTACAGACACATGTCTATGATGCATTGTTAAACTGTAAATTCAACAAGTTTTCATGCAAAAGGTTGTTCCAGAGTCGTCCAGCTTATCAATCCGTACCAAATTTCTATACTTTTAATATGTAATTCGCTAGCTCCGAGCTTCTATTTTCTTAACTTCTTTACTTTCTGGAAATAGTTTGGGTCAGCATGGTGTGGTGTGACGATTGCAGCTTCCGTTTTCTACTATTAGTCCGCCTTGGATCATGAGCACAAGCTGTAAATCTTGCACGGGGTCCCAAAAGAAGCAATTTCATCGACGTTATTTTTTGCCTGTCGAAAATTGCAGCGATGACATTAGCATTCGTAGGCATTCGGTTATTTTGAACGCAGCGTATTGAACCATCACCCCAAAATACTAAACTCAATCCGCATGGTAAAATCATACAACGAACCATGTTCGTAATGGTTCGATGCTTTCTTTCCGCGTTTTCGTTGCTAGATTGATAATTGGCCTCATTTAAGGACGTGAAACCACGGTACTACCAAAAATATACAAGAACCTCTATGGTTATGATTTTTACATCAGGAACTTCGAAATTGAGCTTTAGCTTTCTTTGATGCTCTGATAAGCAGTCACTTTAGCTACTCTGCTTCCTATGTCTCATGCCGTGGCGCACCTGCTGAGGTATGCCGTCAAAAATATACTTGAATACGAGGCACTGTAATATTTTGCCAAGAGATCACATCCTCAACTTCAGCAAACCATCTAAGGAGAGTTTCCCATTCTCCTGTACACCGCGGAATTTTGGCTTCAACATGCGGCGTTGGTGCATCGCGTGGTGCTGGAGTTGAAACGACTACAAGGAAAAACGTCCTGGGTAACTATTCCTATTTTAAAGGAATAATGCGGTAAATTGCGATGCTCTTTGTTATTTTTATTTTTAGGTCCTTTTGTTGACAAGTTTCCTCTTTGCGTTACCTCGCGACACCACATCATACAAGCCATATTTCGCATTACGGTTTTAATAAAAAATAAACCAAAAGGGATAACATACGTTAAGCACAATTAAATTAGGGGGTTTCAGACATCCGATTGTTTAAATGAAATTGGTCAAAAGATCGGGCGAATTTCTACCTCAGTGCTGGATTATGCCATGTTTTTGATGAACAAAAAAACGGGAACAGCAAACTGCCGTCCCCTGCTTATTTGCATAGATTTTGCAAAGTACGATTTTCATAATGAAATACAACAAATGCAACCACTGTAATATTCCAATGCACCTCTCTAAAACACTTGCTTGTTTTTTATTTACCGGTTTTCAAAATCCGCAGGAATCAGTCGATGTCTATGCCCAATTTCTCGACCAATGTCTTGTTTAGGGATAACTGAAACCCCGTATTGAATTGACTCTTTAATGGGATTTCTTATTTTTGATGCTTTCAACTTGTACGAGAATTTTGGTCAGATATCTTTGTCGTTGTAGGCGACGCGCCGTTGGGGTGCAACTATGGTGACTATCACGGTCCATTTATCGTACAAAATTTATGTGTGTCATGACCTTCGAAAACTGATTTTGGTTTGGTTTCATTTTCATGTAGCGTAATTCATCAGATTATGGCGCCGAAAACGGGTATCTAAGCTTTGGCCATCATTTGGACTCCTTTATGTCCTTCGCTTCGAGACAGGTACCGAAAGAAAGCTGTTTGAATGATGTGTCAGCTGGTACGTTCAAGAACCTAAGCCATTAATATTTGTCTTCTCCACTAGCGCACAAATGGCAAAGTTTGTTTTTTCTATGCAGAAGATTTTGGTAGAAGCTGCATTGAGGACAGCGGCCACTATTGTGGTTTTGTCAGAGGGACCGAAAACAATAGAGTAGCATCGAAATAAATACTCCCTCCGTCCCAAAGTTATTGTCTGATTGTTGTTTAAACACTGATATTAAGGTTAAAACTATTGCTTTTTTGTTATAAATTACATCAAAATATAGGATTTTTAAGGGCTTTCATTTGATGATAAATTGGGGTTTTAAGCTTTTCGCTAGCTTAAATTGTAGTACCAAAACTACCTTCTAATTTTGGAGTCATTTGACGGAACACCGGTAGATATATAAAGTTCGCTCCAGCCTCTGTCGATGGAGGTGATGGTGATGGAGGAACCCAGCTCCGCACTGATACATGTTATTGTTTTGTTGGGCCATTTTTGGGTGAATGCGAAGTGGTTATAGTTGGGGTACCCATGATGATAATCCTTGTGAAGAAGAAGAAGTTGACTGAAAGACAACGGCGAGCGGTGTACGAGTATATAATAACAGCTGCTATAAGACATGCCAACATTCGAGGTACTGTGCGCTCTTCATCTCCATGCATAACATCAACCGGGGTCCGGTCCAGCACATTGATCTTAAACGGCCCGCGAGCAAGTACTGTACTCTCTAAACGATGCCATGTCTACCTTCATGAGCAAGTACTATATATATTATATGAGAAATCTCATATTTCTACCTTCACGAGCCCCTGGAAAGGAGAGAATTCATTGCGATCGACTGTAGCACTTCATAAATAAAAATGGGACGCTAAAAAACCGTGAATCGGACAATAACGTTGGGACGGGGGGAGTACTTCATTTGTCCAGAAATATAAGACCGCGCCTACAGTTAAGCGTGTCCAGGAATATAAGGCCGAATTGGTGTTAAGTACGGTTTCCATATATAATTCAAATACACTCCGCTAACTTCCGAATGTTGGTTCGATAAAAGGGAAGTAATTGCGATGGTTTACGCGAGCGTCGCGACGAATTCCGCATCAGCGCGTAATTTTCGGTCGCTGCGATCACGACGACCGCTCGCGCCATCGTTAAATGTGCCAACCTCCATCTTGGCGCGAGCTTATGCCCAAACACGACGTATCTGGCGTTGACAAACGTCGAATTTTAGGGTAAGATCTTTGGGCACATCGTTTGACAGAAGAAATATTACGCATACTTATAACATATGAGCGAGTACCTTCTTGGCTGGGCCGCCTTCAAAGTTTTGCAGAGCTTGCGGTGTTTTGGATCCGTCTGCGTCATTTTGAGAACGCGAACCCCGTAGGGTAACGGAGTATAACCACCATATCTCGCAAACGGCAGGGCCGCTTTAAATAAAACAAAAACTCCACCAATCAGCATGGATTCAAAATCCAAAACGTTAAATCAGCTAGCCTCAAACACGGCCTCCTGCCTAAAAATGAATTTTAGAAAAAATCGGCCTAATATCTCTGGAAAGAAGAAGTATTATTTGAGTTATTATTTACTCCGGGACAAAATAAGCGCAAAATTCACACAAAATCCATCGTAATTGGTTCAAAATTACGTTTTTGAGTAAACGGATTGGATGGAAAGGAAGCACTAAATCTCTTCTTTCTGTCAATATTTTTTTCTTATTGGATCTCATCCTAGCGCCGACGCTGTGTCGGAATGAATGGACACAGCGAGCGGCGGTCGACAAGAAAATCCCCACCCTAGTCGGAGATGACGTCCAGGACGCGCCAAATCAGCCACAGTGCAGCTTGAGGACGAAGTTTCTACTCCTCAATATCGCCGGATCAATCGCCTCGTAGCCCAGAGTGTCCGATCTCGATGCTCGATGCCGGGCAGCACACACCCCTGTTTGTAACACTGGAAGCGCCTGGACGTGATGAATGCTTATTTTCCGTTGTTTGGATACACTTGCTGTCGTTTAGCAATGCCACGAGGCAAGAGGATTACATATAAGCTAAGACGATGTCCTAGCTGCTGTGGTCTGACCGATGTACTCTATTGAATTATTTCTTTATATCTTTTTTTATAATCTTTCAGTGTTTATGTGCCGTTTTCAATAGTTCGCATGTTCTTTTCTTATTGTGAGCTCTCTATAGTGAATATTTCTCTTAGATGATAATCCGATAATATCAATTTAAATTTGCTGCGTTTTTTCGGGACACCTGTTTATTCCGATCGTGCGTTTTTTTTCCCGGAGGATGTATGAGAGAAATATTAGTGGACAGTTTTTACCCGCAAGCTTCGAGTGATTTGCACGCCGGACGCCATAAACTGCTGTTGTAAAAATATCACCATTGGTTGGATTGTATTTTATATACCGTGTCTCTGATTGGTTAACGAGAGTTTTCCGCCATAAACTAATGACCCGCCATAATCTGATGAATTACGTTAAGTGTTATCAATTTGATTTTTTTCTGTTTTCACACACTATTTTCTACCAACATAGGAGTTGGTTAGAACAGCGTCCACTGTCAAACGCTGTTTAGAATTTGTCGTCGATTTGGCAGTTTCATCATTCAAGCTAGGTACAGTTAAAGTTAGTCATGGCGAGCCAAGCGACTGAGCATTTTGAAAGAACCGCGAAAGAACCGATGCATTTTATCCAGTATTTATGTCTCTATCCTAGTTCATTCTGTCACAATATTGCGACTAGCGCACCACTTGCGCAGAAAGATGGAAATAGAAAGAGCTCCAAAACAGTATCAACATTTATACGCAAGAGCTGAGTCACAAGAAGAAAGTGCATGTGTAAACAACAACTGATTCGTATTATGCAAAAGAGTGATAGGACCATTTCCGGGATCGATAAGGGGGGGGGCTAAATAGTTGAAGGTGCTATTGACCGCATATAATTCTACCAATCAAGCTGCCTTTTATGAGAAAGTCAGTTTTTATTGGTTGTTTTTTTTCTCTATTTTTTTAAATCGATGCTGATTGGTTGTTTGCGCGCCTTTCAACTTTGTGCCCCCCCCGGAAGTGGTTCATAGCACAATGGAAGATAATTAGTATCAATGCTGTGTTTCAACACGCTAAGGTCGCTAAATCACAATAGCGAGAAACTGTGCAGTTAGGTAAAGAGACTGTGACAAAGCAAGGCTTGTTTTAAGGCAAAAGAAGTGCAATTAGTTGCTGCATTAGAATTTAACACACTAACAGCAGAAATGTTTAAGGTATGTGCAAATAAAGAGCCATTGTGGAATGAGACATTATGATTGCAGTAGCGAAAAAATGCACATGGGACCTGTGTTTGAGCTTGTGGCATGTACTAGTTTGATTACTCAGCAATGCGTCTTCATCATCACAAATCGGCATTAACTTGTCTTTTCAAACTGTCACAAATATTTCGCACAGCTTTTTTCAAATCGCAAAGACCACCAATCTTGTGGTTTTTACACAGACTCTTCATAGTCCTCGTAGCCTGACAATTTTTAAGAGCTCACACATGTTATTTAGCACAAGGTGACCTATACTAATTAATAGTGATAAACACATGCAGATCCCAGCTTCTTTGCGCCTGAGAACCTCAAATAAGGTGATCAAAACAACCGAAGTGATCCATCGCCTTGAGCGTATGGTGATGGAAGAAAAAGCCAGCCTGGGGTCGAGTCAGCAAGCGACGGCGATGACTCACCGTACTGTCAAAGTACCTATAATCATCATCAGCAGGCACCCCCCCCCTCCTACAATGAGACTTGATGACGACTCAAAAGAATTTTACTCTACTTTGCATAGTTAACTTGATTATTGATTGATACGTTAAGTTTGCTGCCTTCAGCAGCACATCTAGGTCGGCGTAGTACTCGTGTCGAAGCCGACGATCTTTCCGCAGATACAAGGACAGTAATAAACTCTGCAAAAGCCCTAATTATATACTTTGAAACGAATAAGGGCAAAGTTCACCTCTGTTCTGGAACAGCTCGGTTGAAAAATGGGGGCATCTGATTGGTCAGATGGTCGTCACCATCTCGGTTGGCTCAACTGACCTCGAAGAGGTCGGCTGAGTCAACAGATCCTCGGTTATAAAATTATACAGGAATTTTCACCCAAAACTCACAGACATGGATGACACTGTTTTTGCTCACCCATATCACATTTTTTATGAAAGGTCGGTGTGTCTTCTTTAACTTGGTTGGCCCTTCGGTTAGGAGCCTCTAACCGAGGTGACTCAAACAGAGGTGAACTTTTCCCCCTAAGCGAGACTTTAAAGTCTTATAGATTTGACAACCTGAAAGACTTGACACCTGCATTTTTTCCTATGTTAACAGTTAGCCAATCAAAGTACAGAAAATAAATTTCACTCAACCTTTTTTTGATTATAAATAACAACAACACCCCGTTTTGAAGTTCCTTTGCAAGCTGTTACAGAAAAAGTTGCAGTTGTCAAGTCTTCAGGTACAGGTAATCTTTTTTAGTGTTACTGTAATACTGTACAGTACTCGTACAAAAGAGTTAGAATCTCATTCAAGTTATAAGATTTAGCCTCGCTAGTGACCAGTACCGTCGGCTTATGGGATGAGAAGCGGTGAGTTACACCTCACTATGACTGCCGCTTCTCTAGAAAAAAATAACCGAAGATACTTATGTCATGACTTGCTTATAATAATCGCGCCATACAGCGCTCAGTAGAATATCGGCTTTTATTTATACCCAGCTGCTTCAGCGATAACGTAAGATACGCCGTTTTAATAAAACCAGTTTCCATGGGGTCAAATTTCTTAGAAACTTGCTGCACGTGCTGATAAAGCTATGTAGACACCGACTTGGACGTTAAATGCAAACCCGACACTTAAATGCGAGGAGCTCCCAATTACCCATACGGGCAACTGCGGTGATATGTAATAGCTTCCAACTTGGCAGTATAGCGATGCCTCTAGATGCGTTAAGTATCCAATCCACGCTCTCTTCGGAATGCCATGTAAGAACAATATCGAGTCGCCCACCGGCACGGTTCCATCAAATACATTGGACGCAGCTTTTCCGGTAAGCAGCAAATTGAGCAGCTTTTGCGTGCAATGTTCAAATACCCCCGTCAGGCTACTCATCGGGACGTCCATTTCGTCACGTACAATACCAACACTCTTCGTTCGAAGCACACGAAACGTGAAATATAAAGACGCCGTGTGGACTGCAGAGCACCGGCATTTCGCACAATAAGAGCCTGACTTCTACCTGATATGCGTCTGCTCCAAGCACATTCACAGTGATTTCTCGGTATTTTAACTCCTTATCTTGATCTTCGTTGGCACATGGCATTAGCAGCGAATCCATGTCTCCGCCATCAGCTGTCGCGTCGCCACCTCGTTATATGCTAGTGATATCTCTCTATCAGCTGCTGCATTGCCATTCATGGTTTCGCGGTGTCGTGCGAACAGAAAGAGCTGAAGCATTCCCATCAGCTAATGTCTGTACAAGTTAATTATCCACGATGTTGGCTTTTAGTTGACCACTCACGTCCTGGACTTCTAGATTACGCCTTTCGCATGATAGCCAGCGATGACCACAGAAGTACCCTATTTTAGTTTCGGTGCCCATCCACTTTTTTTAATTCGAATCATCCACTTTTGTAAATTCGAATCATCCATTGTAAGCCACCGTGTTTTGTATGTCGATGGTACCCAGATTTGTGAATCTCGACATACATTCATTGACCAATCTGCCTCCAGTCTGAAAGATTTGACACCCGCCTAACTTGATTGAGAGAGGCCTGTCAAATCTATAAGACTTTTGGGGTAGTATAAGATTATTACTCTAAACTTCAAAATACATCCAGCTTCTTACCTTCTATCAACTACAGTGTACCGTAAAAACACATCCGCTCATTCAAAAAATGACTTCGACATTGTATTTCAGATAAACAGCGGATGGAGGCCAAAACAGCGTTTGGAAACAGATGGTTGGCGTGCATGACAGCACACCCAACTCGGTCGAAACAGTGTTTGCTTCTAAACAGAGTATTTGCTGAAAATCCAGAATAATCCAGAGGATTTGTGGTCAACCAGACGGACCCTTAAATATAGATGCGACATGAATAGTGTTTGGAAATAGATGGTTGGCGTGCACGACAGCACACCCAACTCGGTCGAAACAGTGTTTGCTTCTAAACAGAGTATTTGCTGAAAATCCAGAATAATCCAGAGGATTTGTGGTCAACCAGACGGACCCTTAAATATAGATGCGACATGAATAGTGCACGAAATTGATCCAAATAATGGTACGCCGCAATAACGAATTTGAACCAATCAGCGAAAAAGCTAGAAGCGTTCTTCCAAACAATGCAGAACTTACCCCACGATAGAATGGTCTATTGAGTCTGGGTCAGTCTAAATTAGACTCCAACTATTGCCTCACGGTAATGCGTTATCGTCATGGTAGTCGACGATGACCACGTGCTGAGTATACAATCACACGTTGTTTAGGTTACGCGGGCAATAAAATTGCTTACAGTTACTGGGAATGGATGCAAATCTCATTAACAGCGTCCATGTTTCCAATCCCACTGGTCAGAATCTTCACAATGTAAAATTGGGTCGATTCACGTGTCTTACGCATGTCAATGATATGGTAGGAATATCAGTGTTAAAACTCAATTGATTCATGCCATCCGATGGTTAGCATTGTCAGCCGATGTCGGCTAGTCCATTCGTCTTTCTTGCAGAGCACACCATGCATCTACACTTGAAGAAGATTCAGAAATACTTTCATCACGAATTAGAAAAAAGAACCTTATTTTTTTTAACGTTTTGGGCTACTATTTTATTTCCGCTTATCTCTGTTAAGAACGTTGCCTACCAGGGGTATGCGGTATCACGTTTCGGCACCGGTACTATAGTAGCGAATCAGGTACCAAAATTTGTTCATACTGATAGTATAGTTTCCTACCGATACCTTAAATTAATACGTCGGTACGGTTTACTACCGAGATTAACACGGCCGGTATTGGTATAACAAAATTAGTACCGAAATTGCATTTTGCCGGTATCACATACCGGTACTTGCACCAACATTAGACTGCATACCGGTAAATAGTACCGGTAGTTTGTACCGGGCTTGACTTATATAGTTAATACCCGGTAATTGGATAGACCTTTTATCCATGGCAGTGGTCACAAGTAAGTATGTCAGAAGAGGGTCGCATGCCACCGTGGAGAACTATTGCCGTTGTAAGACGACGGACGGATGGTGAGGGAGCATTTGCGCTTTAGTCATTAATATAGTTATCAAATGTCACCATAACTTGTTGTTTATTTTTTTTAACTTCTTCTCTCCAAGATAAAAGACTGCTTTCATTCACGAAGAAAATGCTACATTATAAAAACTAACTACCACAATGTTCTCCTACTCCTTCTTTGGGGTCTAGTCATATCGTTAACATTTTTTGCATAAGTTTGGTCATATTTGCTCATGAAAATGTCTCCCCATATATAATTGCTTTTAAAAAAATGTATGATAACTATATTCAATATTTGTAATAGTATCTAATTGATTTATAAAATTTGTTAAAAAAGGTTTTACATCAATAAATATTTTAAAAAATTTTGCACTAAAGAATAAAGTATTTACTTCTTGATTAAAAAAAGAACTATTATTAAATGACATAATGATAGTGGTGGTGGTGCTGACACTTCTTTGCTCGACATACTCGATACTAAGCAGATAGAGATACTATTTACTTATCATTACCATCAGTGATTGTCCACCTCCTTTTCTTTTGCTTGAATGTTAAACGATGCAGTAACCAGGCTACATAGATGGGGAGTGTAAAAAACATTAATATCATTATCAACTCTGACTTTTTTTTCAGTATGTTGCAATGTCAATACTAGAGATACCGAGACAAAATATTGTCTCTTGATACCGATTTAGTCGGTACTACTGTAATACCGAGATTAATATGGACGGTAAATACTATCAATACCGAGTACCTAGATTGGCACTGACGGTGAATACTATCGATACTCAATACCATAATTTCAGACTTCGGTAGTGATAGATACCAACATTACTAAGGGCGGTATCGGTACGGTACTATTCATACCTACTTTGAAGTTCTCGGTATCGGTATCGGTAGTGTTTAGCACCGGCGGTACTACCGGTGGTACTACCGGTACTAACCACTACCGGTACCAATACCGCACACCCCTGTTGCCTACATGAAGAATACAGTATGTGTAATAGTTACAAAAGTCTACAGTATGAAATGCTAAACATGCCAACTAACTTTTCTTCGAGCGTTTTTGACTATTTTATGTAGAGCTTCGACCCCCACTCATTGGTTTTCACTAGCTTAAGCGAATGTGATTCCAGGATTGGTTGAAAGGGCACATCATGCTGTTATGGCATGCCCAATCAGATTCTGGTTTTGTTTACGACTAATTTATCCAAATTGGACTGCAAAACAAAAACACATGTAAGATACTCAATCCCATAAACGCAAAGAATGAGAAGCAAAACAGAAAACAATGTCGCCACTTTGGGAAGGTCAGGTCAAGGTATATCCCTGTGTCTTTGAAAAAGTGTAGATGCTTTAGAAAGAAACGCTTGTAATCTCTGACAATGTCAGTTAATCGCACACATAAACTATTACATATCCATAGTATCATCAGGTGGTCAGTAGCACAATGTGCGTATTATTGTGAATTCACAGGGCAAAATTCTACACCAAGTAGAGGGTGTCGTATCTAAGCTCACGTCGCATTTTAACAACTAGGATACCTCCTCCGTCCGAAAATATAAGAACGTCGCCTGTTTATTGGATGTCCGGAAATATAAGCAACAAGTTCGATAATTTCTATTCGCTATGTACACAGACGAACTTAGTAAATTTTGACTGCATTCTGGCTTGTCTCACCATTAGCAGTGCCGCCGTTTAGTGTGCGGCCGAGACATCACAGTGGGTGGACTGCTACCCAATTTTCCAGAGCTGACGAAGGAATTTTGTCTGGCCCAACGATGCTGCTGTAAGAGTTTTGAGAATGAAGATGTTCTTTGTGCCTTTGCTGTCGAAAAGATATCGAGTACGGAAGAGTGCACAAACGTGCACTATGCATCGCGGATGGCGTATCACTATCCGAGATTGCGTCGTCAGAAGTGTTAGAAGATGCCGACACTTGTGAGAAGGATGGCTGCTGTTTTGACAATGGAGAGTGTGTCCAACCACTGACGGAAGGATATGCGTTTAACATTAGATGAGACATCCACTGGGTGGCGTGGGACGTTAGCACTGCGGCATGAAAGTCGTGGCCATTTTGGAAACGATATGACACTACTGGAGCTCAATGTGGTTCGACTATCGGCTAATCAAGTGCGTATTCGTATCACTGACCCTGCCTTTTCACGTAGTTCCGTCCAGAATGCGTTGTAGCTCTCGCTTCGGCTCAATAACAGAAGCTTGCGTCGACCTCTCCATTGCCTACAAATATCCGTTAGTTGACTCCTATTGCGAAACAGCGAAGTGAGAGTGACGGACGTACTAGGTACAGTTTCCGTTCTGAAGGATTCGGTTTGCGGCCAGCAGGAATATACGATCCTCAAAAGCGATAACAGCTGCGCCAGTGAGCTCCGCGACGGAGTCACTTGCTTCTTTCTGCGTAACCCTCCAGCGAGCTTGCTGTAGATAGTCATTGATTTCAAGCTCTTCAATAAAGTGTTTCTCACCAGAACTGCCCTCGTCATTGTATCGTAAATCCAAGTTTTGAATGATCTTCTGCGCCTTAATGAAAGCAGACATAGCTTCAATGTCGATAGGGATCGCCTTCGAGCCACTCGCCACTGCTGGTTTGTCAGCCACTGTACCAACTCGCTTCTTGCTTGGCACGTCAACATCATCCGTTGGGTTAACATCATGCAATGTAGAACCAACGGTAAAAAGAATTATGTCCGTAAACTTTGTTTTGTTGGATACGATCGGGTTTGACAGCACTTTACCTCAATTAAAATACCATAGTCTAGTTCATATTAATGCCTCTGGTGGTCTGCTGTGCGATGAGTCTCCTTTTTTCCGTCCCATCAAACGTCAAGTCTTTGCCTCTAAAGCCACTGCCATGATATCTCGCTTCTCCGCGAGCGACCTACAACATAGCGAGTGTAATTATCGAGAACTGCGAATTTCACAGATGGATACCTTAGCTTTGAATCCTTCTGCAAGTACTGCTAATTCGGTTGGGATCATTTGCTTGGCATTTTGTAAAGCTTTAACAAGGTCGACCGAGTATTCTTCCTCCTAAAAGATCAAAACATAATTACTGGCCGGTACCAGAGAATTCATTCGCACAAGAACGTACGTCTGGAGAAATAAACGCGTAAGCTGTATCCTTCCGGCCAGGTCGCCCTGTCCGTCCCACACGATGTACAAAGTCTTCCATATGATTGGGACAGTGGTAATTGAAGACAAGAACCAAATCTTTTACGTCAAGATCTCGTCCAGCGACAAAGGTCGCCACCATCATGGTTCGCACCTTCCGTTTAAAGTCATCGATAGTGTAATCCCGATCCACTCGATCGTTTCGCCTATTAAAGCTCCCAGCAAACAGCACAAGCATTAGCAACCTCTTCAAGATTTTTGTATACCGCCTAATCCACGATATCGACATACCATGCAGTGAAAGGGATGTATACCATGCATTCATCAGTTCTTGAAAAACTGGTCACACGCCTGTTGTTTGTTCACGAACCCGAGAATATTTCCCTTTTCATACCATAGCCCGAGAAGTTGCAAAAGACGCATGAAGTTGTCGTCTCTTCGCAAACTTCGACGTATTGTGTGATGTCCTCCGTCGCCGTGCTCCGTGTACCAACAGTTCGAACGCTAAAGCCACATTGATTCCACTTTGCAACGGGCAAGGACACGTTTTACCACGAACTTAAACTCAGCTTCCTTCCGTTACTCTGCCATTTCTTGCTCTGACAAATCTTTGATTTCCTTCGGAACAACATAGAATTTCTTTTGTAGTGGAAGATGACTGATCTTGTTGTGGTCTACCGGTTTTGTTTTGCTTTTCGTGCAAAATTACCAGCGCAGATCACTGGTCCACCAACTCTGACTCCTCACCAATTATATCTTCTTCAAAACCTTGATAGATCCTCCCCGTATCATCTTTCTCCGGCATTACATTTTCTTCACCTTCTAGTCCAACTCTATTGCTTTTATTCACCGCAGCTACATTCATTGTCTCTTCTGTATCATGCTTTGTTTGTATTGCATGTGTGAGTTCCTGAAGCTCACGCTCTTCCCGCGCTTCGCGTTCTTCGGGCATTTCGTTCATTGTGCTACTAGTTGCTTGAGATTCCGCGGGAGGCGTTTGCCCAGCTATATTCCGTCGGCCTTACGATTTTGGTATACCGAGGGAACTCGCTAATGTACGAATATCCGTTCGCTGATAAGTTTCGATAGCACGGTTGAGTTCGCAGCGTAACTCGTCCGTTAGGCGAGACGTGCGACCGCTTCTGCACTTCCTTCCATTCCCGCAGTTAATATGTCGTCCCGCCTTGATGTCAGCAACTGTGCGCCGCCATACTCGTGTGATTTGTGCGTCGCAGCACTTGTATTGAATGACACACTCTCGTAGAGCACCGATTGGCGGCTCTAGTTCGATGGAGATGCTCAGCAGAAAAGAAGAAACTTCTCGACGCTCCGATGGAGTGAGATTCTTGCGTTGTTTACGAGTCGTCGAGACCATAGACGCTATGTTGTCGTATTGGCGAAAAGAAAAGTAGTGCAGGCGTCGGTATTGAATTTTCGACCGCGTGTATCTTCACTTCTAGAAATAAAAAAAGAGTGGGATAAGCACCATGAGAACGACCAAAAACGCATGAGTATTTCCATCCAATCAGATATGGAATCCGACAAAAATTGTTCCTAATCGAGACTTTTTCATGCCAACCTTCTTATATTTTCGGACGGAGGAAGTACAGTACAGTAAGGGAAATAAATAGTGACAAGCTCCCACCCACCCGCTTACAATTCCCTAAGAACAGAAATCTATTGAGCCTGATGATCTCGCCATCTCGAAACATGACTGACCCATACATATAATAAGAGAAAACCTTCTTTAACAGTAGAAAAGAAGTTCCAGATAGTTGGAATGAACCTTAGCGGTGTTTCAAGTCGGTCAGGTCAGCTGAATATCACTACTACCCGGATGACCTAGATATAGGTATGACTCGCCGAGCTAATGTTGCATCTGCCCAAGCTTATGACTCTGACCTAGAGGCGATAACTAGGGTCAGGATATCAGCGACTTCCGAACTGAAAGACTTTACGGGAAGATACATGGAGGACAACCAATCCACAGGTTAGTTTTTTACGTTTAGTCAAGCAGGTATATAACATAATTGTAATTAGTACTCGGCATCTTCGTTGTAAATCGTCTCAAGAATTTATTTGGATCGAGACAAGCAGAATCAGAACTTGTGAGAGGTCGTAGCTACAACGATGTGGTGAATTTGAAAAGAAAACTGAAAATAAGTCTGATAAATATGAACACGTTTATATTTTCTAATAGGGAATATTCCAAAAGGTGACTCCAATCCAAAAACTTCGTCCAAAGGTGACTTAAATGGTTTTAAATATTTTACATGTTGATTTTAAACATTTTTACAACTACGACTAATTTACGGTTACTGTGCTTTTATGACTAACAAGCTGTTCGAATGGGGTTACAATTTGAATTGATCAAGTATTTTAAATACTGTCACGTTACCGTTGATATGCTTAAGGCGCACCGCGATCTAGGAAAGCCGTATAGTACCATCACATTTCATGTGATGCGTAATATCGAAGTCTACCGTACTTCACAAAATAAACACCTTGCCGTCTTCTAAAACGCGATTTGGTTGATATCAAAGGTGGTAAAAAATGAACCCAAGTTGTGATTTTTTGTTAAGTTTTAAGGGCACCTTTTCAAAATCGTAAAAGTGGAATAACAAAGCAGAAAAGTGCATTAACGTATATATCATACATTACTTGGGACTGGCTAAACCGCTACTTACTGGCCTTAAGCCGAGCTTCAAGTACCAATACTCTAGCATTTGTACGTCAGGGTGTTCCGCCAGTCCCCAAATTTATTCACTTTCTATTTAAGTACGGTATATCTTCAAGTATTCCAATCTTCTAAAAATTCCATTGCCGGTCGCAGCCTTATTATTGGTTATAACAATCGATGTCCTTCTCGTCATATTATGGACTCTTATAGACAGGGCTCCAGGCTCTGTTGTATCTATAATTGAGTTTCAGCGACACTTTACCGAGGATCTTATAAAGGCGCTTTACCACGAATCACAATAGAACGTGGTGATATAGATACACTTTGCTATATGAAGCATCGGTCGGTCACAAAAACGTTTCAGTTGTTTCTGTAATTAGCATATGACGGAGTGATATGATAAGCAGTTCAATTTGAACGCTTCGAAATTTTGAAGTACATGTAGTCAGTGTAACGAGACAACACGAGCAGGACGGAGATTTCCGCACCGGGAAATATATATACGTTGCTGGGGTGGGCAAAACGATACTCGAATGTGTTAAAATCTAGTTGGCAATTATCGACTGGGTGGCTGTGGAATACACGAAATTAACATGGTAACTGTTCAGGCGGAAAAATTTAAGTCGCGCGATTATTCGCGTATGACATTTTCTAAAAGCAAGAAACTTGGCAACAAGTGCTTTTGATGATCCGAGACCTAATCATTGGTTATTTGGAGTTTTGTTTTCACTTCTGTTGCAAAAAGTGAAAAAAAAAACTCCAAATGACCGCTACTTGCAGCAGCAGCCACTGCACAGTTGATCATGCTGTCATTACTGTTTCATGAAGCAAACGCACAATTTCCATACATCCGTTTTGACAGGCAGTCTTGCTGGAGCCCATTGACAGCCCAAACGACGATCGGTTTCAATGCGTACCGCTACTCGACACACTGCTGAGGGATCGGCTGTCTAGATAAACCTTCTAGCCCAAACTTCCACAAATACATTTTTTACTTAGCATAGGGTACCCAGATAGTAAGATTTGCAACGATATCGCTGCAAAGTATTTTAGTAATGAGCATACAGATCAATTAGAACTACCAAAATTTGTGTCTTACCCAGCATTATCACCATTAGCGTAACTTGCCCCTTTTCCGGCGTCTACCCTTCTCTGATTGGAAGAATTCGCCAGCAAAAATCTCTTCATGATAGCAAAATAGAGTGTGGACTCCACGGTGATTTTATTTTTCGGTACAAACCATTTGGTGATTTTTTGTTCATGAAAATCACTTAATGTTAGGGCAAAGTTCACCTCTGTTCTGGAACAGCTCGGTTGAAAAATGGGGGCATCTGATTGGTCAGATGGTCGTCACCATCTCGGTTGGCTCAACTGACCTCGAAGAGGTCGGCTGAGTCAACAGATCCTCGGTTATAAAATTATACAGGAATTTTCACCCAAAACTCACAGACATGGATGACACTGTTTTTGCTCACCCATATCACATTTTTTATGAAAGGTCGGTGTGTCTTCTTTAACTTGGTTGGCCCATCGGTTTGGAGTCTCTAACCGAGGTGACTCAGACAGAGGTGAACTTTTCCCTTAAGAGGTGGCAGAAAAGCCTGAAATTGTGATTATTTTTAGTGGTTTTTTTTGTGAAGTACGATAGTTTATCTTTGGATACTCCATTTAATGGATTTGAGTCACCTCTTGGAATATTCCCTATCTAATACTCCCTCCGTCCCAAAGTTGTCGGATTCTTGGTCAAAAGTACTGCTTTATTTTTGTTCATAATTACAACAAATATAGAGCTTTATAGGGAATTTCATTTGATGATACATTGGGGTTTTACTACCCTGGGGAATACTGTTATTCCTATTGAATAAAAATAGCGTTCTGTTATTAGACGATTTACGTTGAGATCAAGGGTGGAGCTAATATGATTTGGTTACGCTTCTGTGATGGGGCTAAAATAGCTAACACCAACACCCACGGACCCATGGACGGATTGGCTAAATGCGCACACAGAAATGAACTGATTGCTGAATACCTTGTGTGCTGGATAAACAGACAAGAGTAATGCTAGTGACATAGCTTTGAGAACAGCGTCGGAGTGCTTGATTTAGTTTGTTTCATGTTTATCCCCTTTCCAGATAACTCAGTTATATTAATAATTACTTCAGCTAAATTCCTTCCATCTGCATGAATTGTGTCTTGAACTTTCTAAAACAAGAGTAACTCTAGTAAGTAGCTTTGAGAACAGCTTCGGAGTGCTAGCTTTTGATTTAGTTTGTCGATTCTCCTTTCAAGAATTATTTCATATTTCTTCCCCTTACCGGATAACTCAGTTTTTAATTAGATTTTATTAATAACTAAATTCTACATCTGCATGAGTTGTGTCTCGAAGAAAAAAGTCACATCGATGTATCTCACCATTGACAAAGTGCATTCCGAACTGGTGGGTGAACCAAGATGGCACCACAATATAGTACCGTATTGAAATCTGCTCTTCCAAACTCTCATAACAGATTTTATTTTATTTCCATATTTACTATCTTACTTTAGCAGTATATTGTCCTTTCATGCCCTAAGGTCGTCAGCAAATGACGTGGACCCTTTGGGTACCACAAAGACCACCAAACCTCCTAGATTGGTGGTCTTTGTTTCTTACACTGTTCGTTATCAGATATATATATGCATGCATTTGCAATTTTCACAATCCGCTGGAGCAGTTTCATCGACATAAAACAGTACTAGTACAGATACTGACGTTGGATTTTCGATACTTTGACAAATTGCATTCCATTTCGAAATCTTCTTCGTTGGAAGCACTCGTCCGATGCAGCGACTCATGGGTTTCAATCTCATTCTGGCATCTCTCATCGCCTCCCTAGTCGCAACCTTCGCCGACAGTATCGACGCCGAAGCCCAAAACCAATATACTACTGTTCGTCGTTTGCGTGTTGGACCTGCCGACGAGGAAAGAGGAGACTCTAAGGTCATAACTGATGCCATCATAAAGAGTGCCCCAAAGATCGCTGAAAAAGCTGGTGCAGAAACGAGTGGAGTTAAGGCCATTTCAGAAAGAAGCAAAAATGAAGAGGTCATCAGTAAAGCCGAAGCAGATAAGAGGAACGTGAATACTGGTAAAGAAATCTACGGCTTGGTTGTAGATTTAGAGACGAAGCTAAAAGAAAAAGACGCGTGAAGGTGACTACCGTAAACAAGGAATGTTCTCTATTAAAAGTTTTATACTGAATAAATGTATTAGGCTTGTTATACGCAAAAAAGTACAAGTAAATACATACTTCTTGCTATTTAATTACACAAGTAACTTAATAGTTACGTAGTCACAAATCATACCTAATTCGTATTTTGCACTAGCTTGGCACACTCAAAGCCATCGTATGTGGGTTCTAGGGTTCTTGGGTTTCACTTCTCTCATCATCTAGTGTCCCCTTATTCTTCTTGCTTTCTTCATCCACAGGTGAATGTTCTCTCCGATGGCATCTATTTTAGCAGACAATCCACCAACCGGTGTATATCAACCATCTTTCCTGTGCAGATTACCTAAGTACTCCGGAGTAGAAGATTAGCGCAGCTAACGCGTCTGGTTTAACATTTAGCGAGGCGCAATAATATGACCTCCTATTATGCAAGGAATTTTCAAAACATCTATAAAATTGACCCCCAAAACAGTACTCCCTCCGTTTCCTAATTTTTGTCCAATTTGGATAAATTAGTCGTCATAACAGCACGCTGTGCCCTTTCAACCAATACTTGAATCACATTCATCCAATAATGGTCGAGTTTGTCCAACCAAAACTATCAATTTTCCCATCTGCAATTATAAAGCCCTACCCATTGATTTCAATGGTCAAAGCCTTAAACCATAACGGGCTCCACGATCGAGGCGCTGAATATCCTTTCATATTTAATGGTTAGGGTAACCTAGTATCAAGCAAAATTATTTTTTTATTCTTATGCTTGACCTCCACGAATATATACACATTATTTCCTTACTTTATACACTCCTGGCCAAAAATAAAGTACCCCCCTATATCTCAGCGA
Source organism: Sclerospora graminicola (assembly GCA_001887855.2). Classification (NCBI taxonomy): domain Eukaryota; phylum Oomycota; class Peronosporomycetes; order Peronosporales; family Peronosporaceae; genus Sclerospora; species Sclerospora graminicola. Next base: position 4,845 of record MIQA02005149.1, on the reverse strand, counting down.
CTATTAGGAGTTAAGAGCCCATGTTTGGATATGATACATCTTTTATATTACTGAATCGGGGGCGGGTGTAATTGACCTGGGTTTTGCAGTTTGTAGGGGGTCTCCCATACAAAAGACGAAATCGGGTACCTGGCCAAAATAAGAGACACCCTCACGCATACAAAAATCAAGATTAAACGTTTATTTTTTATTCAATAATGAGTCTTGTTCCCACGCAACTCGATGACTTCAATGCATCGTTTTGGCTTTGAGTTAACGAGAGTGCGCAAATTGTCTAATTCGATAGCGGCACACTCAGACAAAATAGATGAAGTGAGATCGCTGACACTGTAGTACTGTTTACCGTTAGCGTACACTCTTGCTGCTTGAATTGACCACAAGTTCTCGATCGGATTCAAATCGGGCGAGCGCGCTGGCCATTTCGTCACCTTCAGTTGGTGCTATTAAAAAAATTCCGCTGTGAACTCCGACGTGTGGATCAATGCGTTGTCCTGTTGGAACGTGTAGTCGACCCCGTAGTGCAAATGAGCAAACGGAAGCAAGAATTTCGAAAGTGTATAGACATATTGCTCAGATGCCTGCCTCCCAGCGAGCACGGCCATCTCAGACTTGCTCTTTGAATTAAATGCGGTCCAAACCACGACCGAACCACCACCGTTTTGCCTGCGGACAGTCTGACGAGGCGGGCAGCGCAGGTCCTGCCAGTAGCTTTTGAAACCATTGGGGCCGTCGAGATTAAACTTTTACTCGTCCGAAAAGCTTCCCAATTTTTTTCCATCGTCACGTGGGTTTTGGCCCAAATCTGCCGCTCTTTCTTGAGCTCCGGTGTGAGAGGGAGGATGCGGTCCATTCTAGTATATAATAGCCAATCTACGCCAAAGAGGATGCGGCGGACGGTGCACGCTGAACAATTAAGCTCAAGCTTGTCGAGTAACTGAGCGGCCGTGTAGTTCCCCGTTGCTGCCGCTCGCACGAAGCGCTGTATGTCGCGGCTTGTCAAAAGAGCTTTGCGGCATCTCCTACTCTTGGGTTGCTGGATTTGAAGTGCTTCTCTTATACTCGTGCGAGAGCGCTTAGTTCATCGCGCGATGTCTGTTATTGAGTGTCTGGCCTCACGCAGTCCGCGGATTCTTCCTTGCTCTTCGTGTGATAGCTCCTTTTCTCTTACTATTTCTCAGATAATTGAATAAAAAGTACACATTTAATGTACGAGTTTTTTGCAACCAACAAGAAAATTGCAACAACTCGTGATAGTAACACACTACCACAAAATAAAATAAAAAGTACTGTAAATTGGCTAAGTGTACATGTATTATCCACATAGAGGTTTTATACCAAACAGTAGCAAAACGATGGCGATGAAAGGTGTGTCTCTCCCTTATGCAGCATAGACATTGCGTCAAATCAATGATTGCTCTGGAATGTCTAAGTGATGTGGTAGTGATGATATACGTTCGTGTTTTGTATAGCGACGAGCTACCGAGATGACACAATGTGGATGAAGCGGAGACTGACCACCACGCGCCAGCTGCTAAAGATGAGACGAAAGTTGTAGCTGCCAATAAAAAGAATTCCAGTGAAAATAGCATTTCCAGCAGCCATGAGGGCCACTGCCAGAGCCGTACCGCAAGAAGTTGAAAGAGGGAGAGCCCGGCATATTGACCGGACGCCCCTTGCGTCTATATGCTGATGGCATTTTTGATCTCTTTCATTTTGGACACGCTAAGACTGACTACATGCAGCACGGCTTCTTGGAGCTTTTTAGCAAGGAAGGCTGTCTGGTATGCGCTAGATTCTTTTTGCTTGCTCTCTAGCGCTAGTTGATGTCTTATATTATGTAGCGTACATCATGCCTTGTCGTCCACGTTTCCAAAGAGAAGTGACAATTACATAGGCAAACTGCGGTCGAATATTTCAAGAAAGGAAGTTGTTTTGACTGGAAATGATCGTCGAAAGACGTCTTTAAAATTATCTGTTGGACTTTAACCAATATTTCTAGTCACAGAACAAAATACATAATCCACCATGTTACTGTAACGTTAGTGACGAAAGTAGGCCTCTCGTGTTTCATTATTTGGTGTTGAATATTTTTCTGATTGTGTTTATTGCACTGCAGAATGAATACACTGCTGCGATGGATCAGGAGATTCATAAACTCATGCAGTTTGAGATAGCCCAGACCCACGCATCCATGTATACAAAAGAAGATCAGAGGTTCGACAACTTGCAAGGCACAAATCCAACTCAAGTGTCAAATGACGGGCAAAGTGGCTTCTCACCCAGTCACAGCTCGCACGCGGGCAGTTCTGGGTACGCACAAGCTTTAGCAAAGGCGCAAACGCAAGAAATGAACACTGGTGGAAGGTCTTCCGCATATTCCACACCACGTCAGTCGATAGGTGGAGGGAGCTCGTTCCAATCGCTCATTAAAAATTAAACACAAGCGTACGGACTTGATGGATCCCAGCAGCAACAACAGACCACACCAAACCGCGTCTCAAGCATGCGAAATCTCCAGCCCTTGGGCAATCCATACTTTGGGGCCTCACCGATGGTTTCTCCAACTGGTCAGACTTATGGATTTCCGAGAAACGTTGGAAATCCATCAGGGTAAAACGTACCTCGAAACATGATGCAGCCACCGCAGCAGTCTGCTCATTTCCACATGCAACCGCAATATATGCAGCAATCGGTGCGCTTGCAGCATCGAGGCTCGTCTTTTCATGAGTTTTCCGCCCAAATTCAGCATCAGTACTCATTGAATTGTTACGGAATCAACCAAATGCTTTGGCCCGGTGGCAACGCCAAGCAAAGCAGCTTGAGCTTCGACTGTCGTCTGCCCAACACAATTCTGTTAACCATCTGAGCGGCGCAGCCTTTCAGTCTCCATAAATTCGCCAGTGGTAGGTGGCGGCAACTTTGTGAATCCAAACATTTCGGCAGAGGCTGTGATGCAGCGAGCTCAGGAGCGCACTATCGCCCGGAATGTCATGACGCAAATTTCGTATACACAACAGTCTCAAGAGAAAAGTCCAGCGTATTCTCAAGCCGGTGGAAACGGTTTGAACTGGGGAGAAAATGTGCAAGCGTATTGGGACAAAGTGCGAGAGTTGAAGTCTCGGTACGCCGAGCAGCTGCATATTGCCAAACGGGCGTTGGCCAACAACAGCGCCCCTCCTAACACCGTATACAGTGTCAAGGCACAATCAGTGATGGAGAGTATTGGTTTGGTGATTAATATTCTGGACGACCAACCGATAAAGGTTCAACCACGAACGTTTGACGTCCTTACTTCTATCGAGCGGTTTATTCAGATCACTGTCATTCCGATCGTACGAAAAGTTCAATCGTCTTACATGACGTCAGCAAGTTCAGCCGCGATGGCTTCGGGCTCGTTCCCAGCAGCGGCTTCAAGTGGTTCAGCTCACGCTTCGGATACGTCGCTTTCCGTGAGGCGACCATGGCTAATGTTGGAAAGACAGAAGTGGTTTATGGCGCGAAAATTCGAACTCGAAGGTAATTGAGTTTTGCTGTTTTTATAATATCTATTTGAAAGGGATATGTAATACAAAAATATTTACACTTTTTACACCTGACAGTAGCGACTTTTGACGAGTGTTGCAAAGTACTCGTACTTTCCAGTACCCCCCCCCTATATCTCAGCGACTATTAGGACTTAAGAGCTCATGTTTGGATATGATACATCTTTTATATTACTGAATCGGGGGCGTGGTTTGTAATTGACCTGGGTTTTGCAGTTTGTAGGGCAAAAGACGAAATCGGGTACCTGGCCAAAATAAAAGACACTCTCATCCAGCAAAACCCAGGTCAATTACACATGCCCCCTTTTCTGTAATATAAAAGATGTATCATTTCCAAACATGTGCTCTTAACTCCTAATTGTCGCTGAGATATACAGCAAAACGTGGAAGTAAATGGGGGGTACTTTATTTTTGGCCAGGCGTGTACGTCAACTGTCATTTGGAGTGGTTCTTGTTGGCCTTGTTCCTCTACAAGGCAAATGGACAACCATTGAGAAACACCAAATCGCTTTATTTTGGACAAACAATGAAAAGGAGGGAGCATAAAATTAAAACGCAAGCTCTGAGAAAGTTTATGTGTTAACACGAATTGATTCTTACTTCGAAGTAGCTACATTGCAATAGCGAGAAATTGTGCAGTTGGATAAGGAAAGCGGTTTGGTTAAGAGCAAACGAAGAGCAATTAGTTATTGGTAAATAAATGTATTCGACATACCAACAGCAGAAACATTTGGGGGGGAGTGTATCGCAAATAAGAGCTCTTGTGGGAATGTGGATATCAATGATTGAATAGCGAAAAATTGCTCATCGGGGAGCTTTGTCTGGTCTTGCGACCCGTAGCTGTCAGCAAGCATCATTCATCTCACTTTCTTGGCATCATAGCAGTACGAAAGCAACGTCCCTGATGCCTCCGAGTCTTTTCTTTGTCGTGCTGGTCCTCCGATAGATCATGCAAATAGAGCTCAAGAAACATCAACGCGAAAACTCCACAGTTGTAGCTTCCAAGTGGCTAGATCTCTACATGAATAAGAATAGCTAAGGTCAAGGGGAAAATATAAACCCTAGAGCTACGCACCTGTAAAGGTTTGAAAACTCCAGAGTGTAATTAACACATCTGGCGACATCTCGTCACAGAGTCGTAGAATATGCGCTTTCAGTTCGTTGACGTGTTGTTGGAAATGATCAAATACCTTGACAACAATCTCTGCTTTTCGAGTGTCGATCACTGCCCTGTACCAGTAAGCACAGGTCGGCATATTAACGACTTAAATGAACACCTTTCCTTTTGGATGCTTGGAGATTT
>MIQA02005146.1:0-19392 GCA_001887855.2 Sclerospora graminicola | reverse complement strand
AGATCGCTCGCCGGGTTGAAATCTGGTTCGAGCCGAGCGATCTACGTTCTGCATCTATACATACGTCGGTAGCAGAAATAAGTATGAGGAAAAGGAGATAACCGACAATACATGTTCTATTTCAAATTGTGCCGATCGATGTCCAATTCACAGTCTCAGAGTGGATGAATATTCCCGTTCGGACGTGATCATGGAGTTGGATCTACTGCCCGGTGAATCCCGAGGATACTGGAAGTATCACTCTCCCGAGAAGTGGTTTAAACAAGCAAAATCTAATGGGAATATTAACAACGAAAAAGCCACTATTCTATTTGACTCTGGAACAGAAGTCTCGATTATCGACTCCGCCTTTGCTCGTACGGTGGGATGTCGTTTAGACAGTACCCAGAGGCAAGAGTGTGTTTGTGGTGGAGCCGATTTCCAAATCCAGGACGGAAGTCTTGGGTGGAATCCGGATACCCACTAGCCCGTACGACCAACTATCGGAGGGGGTACTCCGTTGATCCTGATCGCCATCAGGATCAGATGAATCGTCACTATGATGACTGATCCGATCCTCCCGGTCATCCGACCGGTCGTCATGTACGATAGAATCCATGCTTAACTTCGATCTTCACATTGTGTACCCATTGATCGGGTGATGGTTACACTCACTCAGCGGACTCTTTGAATAAAAATAGAATGAATCTTGATCAGGTCGAGGGGATGGACCTTCTGAGATGGGGTTACTCCTTCGGTGGGAATCTTCACCGGAGAACGATCCGATCAGGCCAGCCATTAAAAACGATCGATAACGAAAAACCACGAGAAACCACGAAAACCACGATCTTCCACAGTAAACCACAAACGTTATCTGCACAAAACCTTTCCAAAATGATGTAACGTGTTCCAAACACGTGCGCGTGAGGGGTGAGAGTTGAAAACCTAAACGAAACCCGTCGGGGGCTTTTAGGTAAGCCAAAATACGTTTAAGCGCGTCTTAACCGGGAATTAAGCTGAGCTACAGGGGCCTAGTTAGCCCTGTGCTCCCAATGACCGCGACACGTGGCGGAGCGACTCTTTGCTTAGGGGGTAAATTCAATCCTGTTATTATATATGCAATATCCTATACCTAGTGTACCGTACATGCTTATCTCATACTTCGATCCTGTTCGTTTCGTCGCACGGTTGCGCCAGTACCACCTTACACATCTTTGTCGCACCTTCAAACTGATCCGTACCACTTCTGGACTGATTACGGCCAACCTCTATGGCAGTCTTCAACCATCCTGATTCCTCGAAAAGCAGCCTGGAACTAGTTCGAGATCTGCCTCCCAGACACTGTTCGCCCCATATTAAACCCAGCTTAACTGAAAACTCCGTCTCTCTTCACACCTGGAAACTGATTTGGGGCTGATCGGCTCGGATCATGATCAGCATAGCGATCAGCACAGTGACCGGGGCGGTGATCAGGGCGATCAGTCCCAGATCACCTCAAAACACCTCAGGGTCATCACAACATCGACATTGCCAGTTCGCTCGACTGTATCCTTGACCTTCCCTGCATGTTGGACCGCAAGGGTCGCACCGACTCAGCACTTCTCTTGAAATTGAACCTGATCAGACCTTCTCACGTTGATTTTGGATGGATCCATCGACTCTCATCACTTGCCCAGCTTAGTAACGCTCGTACGGCTCGCCACTCCATGTATCCGGCTTTGTCCTGTATCCGATCTTCACATTCTAGGTCGGAGTAAAGTGACTCGGCTGATCAGGCCGAGATTTCCATATCATATTTGACTTCAACATCTGTATCATCCACGACTCATTCCGATGACCGGATTCTGCTGTTCCTGATATATTACTTTATCATTGATGCCGTACATCCGGTTTGTCTCGGTTGATCTAGTCTTGCACGTCCACGTGAACTCCACCCAACATCCAATATCCTGATCGGGCCGTGATATTCGCTATTCCATTAATATCCGGGACCAGGCGTAATAACGGTATTCGGCTCATTCCTTCACACTTACAACAGCCCAATGTCAACCACCTTTCATCGTGTACGGAATCAGCCTGTCCCACCCATCAAACAGTCCCATCTTGATGGGTGTTCCCATCGCCCCCAATCAACGGGTAGGTGTGGTCCGCCTTATTCTTAACTTTTTGTCAGATCGCTTAACCACACAGACGAATAATGTATTTAAGAAAAACATTTCGCACCTTCCAGCATCGGCCATGTTTGCGGCAGAGAAAGATCCAAGGAGATCTTGGACTAAACATTTCCTCTTCTTGGTGGCCTTAGCACGTGAAAGTGAATTGCCGGACAATTTAATTGTCAAAAACATTGTGAAGTTTGCCGTGCCAAGTTTGAAAGTCGCGTTCATGGTGAGGTACAACCCCATGAGGCAATACTACGTTCAGCATGCCCAGGAATTGGTGGCATGGGCGCAGGAGCTCGAGGTGACGAGCGAAAGTATTACAGGCATCAAAGAATTACGGCAAATGCGGTAAACGATGGAAAGAATAGGAGGGGGTGTTATGGTTGTGAAGAAGAGGGGCATATTCACCAGAATTGCCCGAAACCAAATGAAAACTTATTACCCTAAGTAGACAGGCAAGAAGGGACGTTCAGATGCACACTCCGAACGCCGTTTCGTGCTCGCTGCAGTGGATGGTTTTAGTGATAACGCCAAAGTTTTGGAAGAACCAAACTTAGAGCTTTGGATACTGGATAGTGGTGCGAGTCGACACCTAACTGGGGATCCAAGTCTTCTCGATGATTCCAAGACGTGCAATGGAAGTGACGCTCTAGAGCTGCCAGACGGATGGATGCTAGACGTTACGCAAGTTGGAAAGGTGACGCTTAAAAGCGATGAACAACAAAGTACAACGATTATTTTAAGTGAAGTATATACGCCCCCAAGCTAGCGAAGAATTTGATTTCGCTGGGGTGCTTGAAAAGAAAAGGGTGCTACATAGATGATAGAAATGAAGAAATGGAAATCAAAATTGGAAACAAGTCACTTTTTCGTGTTGAACTTTACGAATCATTTTTTGTGGCGAAAGTACATGCAAACAGGCCAAACGTTTTCCGAAATAATTTCCGCGATATGGTGATGAGTGCGCAAAATGAGGAGGTTGGAAATGATGCAAATGAAGGAGGCCCGTATCATTTTCATGCCCGTCTTGGGCATCTTGCATACGATACAATTGAACGTATGGCAAAGGACCCCAGGTCGGGAATTATATTGACCGATCATAAGCGACCGAACTGCATAAGTGCGCCGAGGGAAAAGGCTCCAGGACAAAGCAACCCAAGCGTGATTCCGGCATGCACGCACCAATTGATCGTATCGGTGAAGTTGTCTGCAGTGACCTCAAAGATCCGATAACTCCACGCGATAGACGTGAAAACCGTTTTCTGGTGGTCTTTGGAGACCATTTTTCGACCTACGTACGTGTTTTCACCGCCCCCACAAAAGACAGGGCTGCAAAAATGTTCGAACACTTCCTTGTGTGGTTCGAAGGTGAATTTAATTGCAGGATTCAGGTTTTGCGCACCGATGGAGGTGGCGAATTTAAGAACCTGGATTTTTTCTGTGAAAGGACGGGGGTTCGGAGACAAATTTCCGAAGCAGGAACCCCGGCGTCAAATAATAAAGTGGAGCGAATGAACCGAACCATTTTTAACATGGTTCAGTGCATGATATTCGGCTCAGGTATACCATTAATGTATTGGACGGAAGCGTCTGAAAATGCAACATACATACTCAACTGCAGTCCAACGAGAGCTAACCCGGGAAGAGCTTCCCAATCCAATTATTAACGAAGAAACGAGTGGATGTGGGTGACATTGTTGTTTTTGGATCCCCCTGTATGGTTTGAAGGGATTAAACAAATCATTTGGTAAACATGCTGAACGGGCATTAATTTCGGGAAAAGCGATCAAACAAAGGGTTAAAAGGCTCGTTTGTTGAAGGATCGGGTACCCGACATGTGATGAATATCGAGACACTCGATGAACGATCAAACGACATGGTTGTGAAAAAGCTTCAGGCTGAAGCGAATGATGTTGAAAGAAATCACGATGGACAAGCAGAAGAAACAATTGAAGGTGTTTCTGAACAGATATCGACCCATGGATATAAGAAAAACACGGCTTCTCAAAATACCAAACCAGAGACGCGAAAATCAGGCAAAAGTGTGAAGAAGACCCCGAAAGCAGCCGCTGCCGAGGAGGCAAAAAGAAAGAAAAAACGAGACTTCTTAGAAGAAGGGTATGGTTTTGGAAGGAGATTAAGATGTGTGTCGACTCCAAAAGAAGGCCAAGGACAAAGTGAAAATGTGAATGGGGTGCCTGAAGTGAATGTGTTGTTTGCATTTGCGGTAACCATTGTGGAGAATGAGACAAAAGGAAATTTTGCAGCTCCCCCTGACCCCAAGATTTTTCGAGAAGCACATGCGTCCAGCCAATCCGGCAAATGGACAGAAGCCGAGCGAGCAGGATTGCGTGCTCTGGATGATATGAGAACATAGAAATTGGCGAAACGGGAGGAAGGAAAGAAGCCATTACCAACAAAGTGGATCTATAAGACCATATTAAAATCAGATGGGACAGTGGAACGTTACAAGGCGAGGATGGTTGCACGCGGTGACCAGCAGATACTTAGGGAGGACTATTTCGTGACGTTCTCCACGGTTATGGAAATAAACAACATGAAGATCATCCTAATCATGTCGTGCAGCGAGTACAAAACACGTCGATGTTAAATTCAAGTTTTTGAAGGACTACGTGCAAAAGGGCCGGGTGCATCCGGAACACGTAGGCACAGTAGATATGATTGCAGATTTATTGACAAAGAATTTAGTAGCACCTTGGATTGACGAACTACGGGGGTAGATTGGTTTGAAGTGATTTGAAGAGACGGAACGGATATGGTTTTATTTTCGATTGCCTATGATTATATGGAGGCTACATTGAAAACTATGCAGAACATGCAGCGTTGACGGTATCGGAAGGAGTGTTGGAATTTGCGTCGTTTCACTCTCAAGATGCATATTAACATATAGATATAGTATATATAGGTTAAAAGTTTTTTTATGTGTCATTTTTTTTAAAAAACAGTCTATTTAGTCTTAATCACTATTAGCTGTCACGAATTGCCTGAGAACTGTCTGTAGACTTCTATCTGATCTAGCTGAGTAGTCCGCTGCCGGATACTGGTTTATCTTGCGCTGATCATGTTGGTGTCTGCGTCCGTTGCCTGTCAACACTTCGATGCATATTTTCATTTGTATACCCCTCACCCGGGTATTATGTCCCTTGGTCTCAAATTCTGCCGCTGTCTTGACCTGTTCTATGGCCATTTTCCACATTGTAGCTGTCTGTTCTGGTCGGGATCTCCGGATCCCTTTGTGTACTCTATCATTGCGCATCTGCCAGAGCGCTGTGATACCGACGGAGCAAATCCCCCACCAAACGCGGTTTAAATGAGCTGCGCATTCCCCTGCCTGCTCCCCGCACCGTTGCTCTAAGTCTTGCAGCAAGTGTGCCGATATGGGCGGCGGGTGACGTGTCATGGACTGTCGTTGAAACTTTTCCACGTTCTGTAAACTTAATCTTTCTCCAAACCATTGACTGAGTAAGCGTGCCCAGAAATCCTGGGCTCTTCGGCACCCCCACATTATATGTGATACCCCTTTCCCCGGAGATGTACACTCTGAATCTAGTATATAACTCCGCGCCGAAACGTAACCATCATAGAAGACGTTGAGCTGCATTGTAGCCGCACGATAAATCGTCCATGCTTGGTAGTCCGTGAGCATATGTTGATTATTCCAAAGTCCTTCTGGTGATTGCTCTAACCAATCGAACGCGACTTTATCCGTTGCACACTTGATCGTCCATTTATCCACTATGCTTCGTAACGGCAGCGCCACGTACTGTTGGTATAAGACCTTAAAGGAGCGCCTTAACCGGTAACTGACTGCCGTGCTCTTCGTGTTCTCCGTGACTGTCCATGGCACCTCGTGTAACAGTGGATTGGCCTCGAAGACCACTCTTCTGATATTTTCGGGATCGTCGTGTTTGTCCAGTAAATCCAGATTTAACCAGTAAAGTCCATCTTGTTGTTGTTCATACCTGTGCCCGCGTCCCGTGTCTGGACACCTTCCTTGAATTATCCGAGAATTTTCCAGAGCCCACTTGACTTTTGCTAGCACTCCTTCATGATTCCATACTGTAAGTGGAGGCGGTCGTCCGATAACATCGCCAATGCCCACTCTGGGCGAGCATAGCACTAATACCGCCAGCCATCGCAACACTTTTGCTCTTGTGTGCCCCTTATTCTCCTTCCCTTGAATTATCCATTTGAACGATGTTTCACTGGTCCGTTGTATCCGCAGGTCCTGAATACTAAGTTGCGGAATGCGGTCGTACTTTATTCTGGGCACCGCAAACCCTGACGGCTCTCGTATCCACGGATTATCTGCCCATTGGTACGTGCCCCAGAATGCTTGTATGTGCTTCGGCATTTGATTATGCCATTCCATCTCTTGTAAATGAACTTCCAATGTAATCTCCTCTCCACATCTGACCGCTTTACTAGGCTGTTGATCCTGGCATTCGCACTCTGTTAGAATGGTAGGAAGCCACCGAGTTACGTACCTTTGAATTTCCGCCCTTGTTCTCCGATATGGACCGATCAAGTGTCGTAGCTGTTCTTTAGTTCGTTGCTGTGGAGACCAGGTATCTCTGCGCAAAGGGGCAAAACGACGATCCGCTGGGGTTAGTACATTTCGTCCACTCTGATTATGAAATAAACCTCCCCAGTTTCGCCATGCGTGCGAGTATTTGTCCCTTAGCTCGAATAGCCAGAAAGTCGCCTCTTTTACCCGTAGGGTGTGTATAGCGATCGGTATCGATATGAGCCTAACTCCTCCAACGGCTTTGGGAGTGTACAGCAACGCCGGGGACATCTTGTGTCTGCTCGGTTCCTCCTTTAATTGGCGTCTCCATATGAACCGTTTTTGCATGTGGATTAATCGCTGAAGCACGTCATGTGGCGGGGCGAAAACTTTCGCTGTGAACAATATCGCCGGAATTGCTATCGCGTTAAATAATGTCACCCGCTCTAAGACTGACGTTCCGTACGGAGCTGCCGTTAGTAGTCGCCGTTGAATTGCGCGGATTCTGTCCTCCCAATTTTTTCTCCCTGTGTCTCCAATTCCAACTTGATAGCCGAGGTACCGGGTTGTTTCTCCCGGTTGTAAAACCGGTATACCGTTCCACTCCTTATAAACTGGTATATTCTCCAAGAAGATATACATACATTTAGCGGGTTGTACTTGCAAACCTGATAACATTCCAAACTTCTTCACGATCTCCATCGCCACTAAGGCTTGATGCCCATGTCGGAAAAAAAGTCGAATCATCTACGAAGGAGGAGAATCTATGTTCATAGTTGCATCCATCGCCCCTTGCAATCGTTAGTCCTTGAAGTCCTGTATGTTGCGTCATCGCCAACCCCAATGGTTCCACTGCCAAGATGAATAAAAGAGGGGCGAGCGGGCATCCTTGCCGGATACCTGATTTCACGTCAATCGGCTCCAATAACGTTCCGTTCACTAAAAATCGTGCTGTTGTCCCTTCATGTAATTGTTTCATGAGGAATATAAATTCCGGTGTGAAGCCAAATTTGGTTAAAACCTCCATCAGGAAATCCCGGTTGAAAGTGTCGTACGCCTTGGCGAAGTCCAATAGTAGCACGCCTTGGCTGTCCTCTGGCGTTAAATCAGTGTCTGGCCGTGCATCTGCTAAAGCATTCATCATCACTATCACCGAGCGGTCCATCCTTCGCCCCCGAACAAATCCTTGTTGTGAGTCGCTGATCAATTTCCCAAGAAAAGTCTGGAGCCTCGTCGCTAAGACTTTTGCTAGAATCTTATAACTGGTTTGGAGAAGCGAAATTGGCCTGTAATCCATCGCGTCAGGAGAATCTCCTTTCTTCCTGAGAGGAATCACAATTGCTTCTTTAAACGACTGAGGTGGTTTACCCCCTTGCATAATGTCGTTATAAACTTGTAGCAAATCATCCATGAGGTCGTCACGAAAGTCCTTGTAAAAGTCGTTGTTAAGGCCGTCTGGCCCTCCCGCTTTTCTGCGTTCCAGTTTCTTGATTGCCGTGTTTATTTCCTCCTCCAAGATTGGGGCCATCAGGAATGCATTGTCGTGGTTCGATACTTTCGCTAAATTGTCAAATTGAACGAATTCATTCAGGTTAGCTCTCATACGTACCGTGCTCGTCATTCGGTGGCTTCGTCCAAGGATTCTCTGCCACACTAATGCGAACTTGTCCGGAATGCTGAGCCAACGTCTGGACTCTGGTAGATTGTCCACGATAATCGAAGAGACCTTTTGAATCCGTTCCCATACGGCTGTTCGTCGAAACAGCCACCGCACTCCGTCAACAGAACGTCGTAATTTTAGCCCCCTTCTCCATCGTGTGGACCGCATAAGTTCATTCTGGAGAATTAGTCCCATCTGCGTCCTATCTGTGCATGTGCCATACAGGCTTTGTTGGAGAATACGTGCCTTTCTTCGTCGCCGCTGTGCTTCTCGTTTTCTCACCGTTTGAATAGCTTTCACCCATGTCTACATGTAAATGTCCCATGTTCCAGCTGTTACTGTGGCCAAGTGTCTCTTCTGCTCTTGTTCTTCGCTTATCTCGTTCTGTAAGTTGGTGCTTCCCCAACGTTTGATAGGGTACTTGACGCGCTGAGGTTTGGCTTTGTTCCTGTGTCTGATCCGTGGCTGGTTAAATAATAGTTCCACTTGCTCGTGATCCGTGGGACCGGCCAGGTGAGAAACTACTACTTTTTGAATCCACCCATATTTCTCCGCTGATACATAAAAGCGGTCAATTCTACTGGCCCTGTCTCCTCGCCAGAACGTGTACTCAGGTGCCACTTGTGTGTTGTCCAGATCCCAATAGGAATATTGAGCTGTTGATTAGGTCGCAGGTCTCCACAAGCCGGGACAATTCGGGGCACTCGGATCTCCAACTAGCTGTCATTCGGGTTTGTCCTTTCCTGTCGAGTAGATGCGATTCGACACAATTAAAATCCCCCGCAACGATTACCTTTTTTTCCCGGATAGTTTCCATTTGTGCAGCCCTAAATAAAATAACGCTCGGTTAGTCGGTGTATCTGATGGTGCATACACATTGAGAATCTTCCAGTCCTCGAATGTAATTCCTATTTCTCGTGCCGTCCAAAAAGGTTGGTGCCACTCCTGAATACTCCCAACTGCATCTGGAAAGGTAAGGATCCCAACCCCCCCTTTCCGCATAGTACTAATGCTCCAAAAGGAAAATCTAGGACTAGTGTGGCGGTACCCCCACATGCGCTCCCACATATCCGCTACTTTGTCTGCCTCACTTTGTGACGTTATGTGTGTCTCTTGTAAGAGGATACACACAGGTCTCGTATTAGTCGGGAGGTTTCTCCACGCCTGCAGCCACCTGTCTCGAGATGCCACCGGAAATCCCCTCACGTTTTGAGTAATAATTGATATGATCTTCGAGTCCCGGTCTGTTGTGTGTCGATGGGAACTCCATTCCCATACATCAGCTACCTTATCCGTACTGTACGCGTCCATTGTGGCCATTAGCTCACGAATTTCAGCTTCGGTCCGTGCGTTGCCCTTAGTAGAGTGTTAATGGATGATCCACCGTGCCTCCAGCCATGTCTGCCGGTGCATGTCCGGATCTATCATGGTTCCCTACGCTCTGGGACTTGAGGAAACAGTCAATTTCCTTCCAAATCTTCTTATCATCTTGAAGCAATCTGCGTATCAACACTTTAAATCCCGGTGATTGTTGCGTACTTACCGCTTGCCTTCGTAGCTTCACCCACATATCGTCTCCTGGGAGAAGGTCTTCTCCAATCAGCGCTGCTATTTGCGCTCCATAAATATGTGCGCACATCGAAATCCTAATAAATGAAGTCTTCTTGTGTGGATCGCATAACTTCCAAAGCGGATCCCCTCCATACTTGTGTTTACGTAGCCGACGCCATGCTTGTCCACTCTGCCGTATTGCGTCTTTCTGCGTTTCCTCCTCTACGCTGGCAACTTGGTCTGCCCATTGGATGAAGTCTCCAGGCTTGAGTCCCTCTGTCTTTCTCTGTTGGCCTTCGTTGACTAATCGTTCCCAACACTCACGATACCACGGTTTCGTTAGCTCCACAAGTGTATCGTCATTTAGGCGCTCCAAAAGTTTGAAAGGCCGGTTAAAAGTCGTTAGTAATTGAACGATCGCCGCCCCGTCCGTCTTTGCCGCCTTTATCCATGTTGTCGGCGAAGCATTCGCCAATGGGAATGCAACTGAATACTTGGTCTCCCACACTGACGCCATCGAATCCCATAGATGAGCCCATGTTTTTGACGCCTCCTCCTCTTCCATGGTCGTGTCGGCGGTATCAGTCGCAATAAAATCATCAACCAACTCTCTGGTAACTGGCGCCTCCACCCCTTGATGCTTACCTACTTCCGTTGCATAGGATTCCGTAATAGTCCGCTTCTTCAGGGGTCGTTTCATCTCTGCATCCTCTATTCGGCCGTCGTCTCCGCCAGTAGCTGATTCGCTTCTCTGAGTTAAAGCCAGGGTCCTAGTCGGAATTCTGGTGGTCGGTATATACTCTGACTCTTGACTGGATATATAGACCCCTTCCTCTCTCTGTTCTGGACCTTCTAACAACAAAATATTGTTGGTGAAATTAAACCAATTTAGCAGTACCTTTTGATCGGTGGCTAACGTCTCCGCTAAGAAAAATCGTTCCGCTTCGTCCGTCAGGTCTACTTAAAGCAATCTCCTTTGGTCCTCTATCGGTAAGTAGGACACCGTGTCGACTATATACTTAATCAGTCTCCTGGCTATCTCTCCCTTCATCCCTAAGAGCCGGTCTATCTGGGCATGGTAGACATACCTTACCTCCCTGTTTTCTGCTTGTTTGTTTCTCTCCCCTTCGTGTATAGCGAGTGTATTGCCTTCTGCCTCTCTAGGTGAGGCACTGCTGCCTGGTCCTTTGAATGGATGTGCCTGTGCCTCGGTGGTCCCGTGGTCCTCTTTACGCTCTTCATCTCCCATTTCAATGTCCTGCGTCTCCTCCGTGTTTGTCCTTTGAGAAGAACTTCCTCTCCAGCCATGGATATACGCATGGTAGTGTGCATTCTCGTAATGCAGCATCAATGGTAACTCGGTGCCGTCCCATGTTGCCGCCTCTTTCCTCTCTCTCACTAGTTGCACGCAGCTGCTTAGAGACATCGGGAATTCTCCACAAGTAGCATATTGTTTGCGCTGGTGCATTCTTGTTCCCGGAATATAATGAATCGCCCCGGCTTTTCTGTTTGCTGGATCTTTGCTAAGCACGATTATTTCCCGCTGAAGAAGGGTTCCTATACACGACAGTGTGTCATTACTGCCCCACGCCGTTTTACTTACCGTATCTTCAAGTCTGGAAGGGCTGTTAGCGAACTCTTCCAGATATTCCTTGAACGCAATCTCAGATTGTTTGGCTTAAATTCGGTCATACCCACGCCCGAGACTACGCAGCGTCTGCTTTCTTATCCCTGCTGGAAATTTTTGTGCAAAATCCATTAGACCTCGTGCTGTACATCCCTTCTTCAACACCGTTGCAGCTTGTTCTAGTAAGTCCGGCCAGTGCACCATCGCCGAGTTATAGAGCGCTTGTGCTATACCGTACACTTGACAGTTTCCGGTCGGTGGTGTTGGAACGCTCTGTAGTCCCATTGCGATCAATGCATCCATAAAGTGTAGCTCCGTCTCAGGCGGTGTCTGATATTGCTCCCACTGGAACAAGTCAACGGTCCCTTCCCGTTCTTGGATGGTCTCATTAATTTCCGCCAATCGCCTCTTGGTTTGCGCCTCCACGACAAGCAAGTTAGTGTTTTCGCGTTGTCGGTCCTTCGGTGTTGGTTTGACCTGTTTTGTCCTCTCCGCACCTTTAACCTGTCCGTGTTGGAGTTTGTCTTCGGTTGTTGATGGTTCTTCCTCTGGTTGTTCGCCTTTTGCTGTGTTAGTGTTTAACTCGCCCTTGGCCCCGGCCTCTTTACCTTGTTGCTTGTTACTCCTTCCGTTACCTACTTCCTGACTTACCTCTTTTAACTCTTTTTCTTTGTCCTTTTTCTGTCCATGAATCAGATTATTGTTCACATGTACGCCTATAGTCGTCCCTTCTTTTCGCCCTGGTTGGCCTTTTGATGCCCTTACGACTGTGGCCCAGTCATTCGTGTCCTCTCCTCCTGATCCTTCTCCTTCTTGCTCTCTCGCACTTTTCTTTTTAGCTGGTTGGCTTACCACCTCTCGCCCTCTGGGGGTACTCCCCTCTTTCTGCAGAGTATCCCCTGGCTTCTCTTGGTCGGTTTTTCCTGCTGCTCGTCTTGGCTGAACCTCTTATCCCTTTTTTTGTCGTACGCCAGGCAGTTCGACCTCACCTCCTTCCGAAGCGCGTCCACGCTCGTAAACGTCGGCTCCGGCACAGCAATTGCTTCTACTTTCTCCACCGTGACCACAATACAATGCTCCGTTATCAATTTGTGTTGCGTTACGGTGCACCCGTGGATTTGATGGCCGGGTTCTCCGCATCGCAGACAGTGCTTGTTTCCTCGCGAACCTGGGTGCTCCAAAGTTAATGTCGTACCGCACCATACTATTCGACGTACCTCTCCCAATGCTTTCGGGCAGCCGCCTGCTTCTACCACTATGTTCCAATCAAGCGACGTCGCTGATAACGGGCCTCCTTGGTCCAGTTCTTCGAAAAAGAATTCAACTGGAATGATAGATTTTAAAAACCCGTGAAACTTCATGATGTCGATGTTGCTGGTAATATTTCGCACCGTGATGACGTAATCCGATTTGAACCCTCCTCCATTACTTACTCCAAGATCCTGTCGCTCCCACACCGGTTTGTCCTTAGGTTCCTGAACGTGCACATTCCGCAGCCTGTGGACAGATTTGCGGTAAGGTACTTGTACATCTGCATGTCTCTTAGCTACAGCTCTCGTCAGAAAGACGAAGTTCAAACAGTGCTGGGATGGCGAATATCTGATCGCCTTCACGTCTGCTAATATTTCCCATAAACGTTTGTTGTCCAATCCCCGTGCCGTTGCCGCCATGGCAATGCTTTCCTGGATGCTCTTCGTGCTTTGAATCGCCTTCTTGATCCTTCCTTCCCCTGTCAAATCCATTGTTAGACAGCCCTCTACTTGCACTCTTATCGTTGTTAGTAGCCGGAGCCTGTCGTCCGACATCATGATCTGACGCAAGAACTGAGGGAGTGTCCGCGAAAGGATCGTTCCTTCTAGGTAGTTGTTCTACCTACCTTTAAGAGGCCTGTGTATAGCCTATGAGCACACCTTGAATAGAACGGGCTTCCTGCTACTGTAGAATCTATGTTTCGTGACTGAAGTGTTTCTATTGGCTTCCTGTAAGTTTCTTGACTGAAGCGTTTCTAATACTAGTACTAACATTTCTATTACACTTCAGAAATGGGTAGCTTTACACAATAATTTTTGTACCCATTTCTGATATGTAATAGAAATGCTAGGAATAGAAACACCTCAGTCTTTTAACAGGAAGCCAATCCTATCCAAGTTGTGCTCATCGGCTATACATAACCTTAATTGTTGTCTGACATGTTAGAGCATCTGCATGTGTGTGCGTGCCAGGGCCCCCTATCGAAACATATTTTTTAAGGTGCACACTATTTACATGTATATAACGAGAAGGCAGCCCAACCAAAAGAATTCATTCTGGTCCGTTCTTAATCTTTCAATTAGCACTGACTGAATCGCGGCCTTATTCGAGAGAGTGTTTGTTGGAATTACAAGGTGATTTTCGATGAAAATGAAATTCCAAGTTAACAAAACAGCGTGGACCACTACATACAAATTTTAGGTTATAAAGTACGGTTTAGGACTTAATAACTTAATAATACATATTATTATCCTTCTTACCTTACAACAACACAAGCAACTAATTCTAGTGGTAGTGCGGGACGGAGCACTTCTACCAGTCGACAGGACTAAATTAGACACCAAGTGGAACAACAGGGTCGCGCGCAATTTCTAACCGAATTGCAGGCACCGGGCGCTACATTGTTGGTGCCTGCTACTTCATACTAAAGTCTTCTTTCCTACAGGTTATGAGCCCAAGGAACTACGGGCTCTGACCGCATTTTTACACTACTGGAAGAAAATTGTCTGTGGATTTCTATCTCGTTTCAATTTTTACGTTTCGTTTGATTACTGGAGACTATCTTGTTTTTCTCGTGTGGATTGTTTTGGAATTACGACTACGAGTTAATTTTTATTTTTAAGTTCTCAGTGTTTGATTTTGAGAGATGGATGACGAAAAGGCCGAAAAGGCAGACACGAATATGGAGGTTATTTTGGAATTCCTCAAGCGCATGGACCGGCGCCTCGAAGCAGTGGAAGAGGCGCGGTCGCAGGGTTCGGCTCCCAGCACGTCGCCAGGGTCCAACAAGGGATCTGAGTACGCGAGTGCTTTTAGGGACACCCTGAAGAACCACGGGCCGTTCGGGATGAAAATGACCCTGAACGACCTCGGTGGTGAAGACGGTATTGGGCGCGGGGGTGGTCTAAGGGGCGGTGAAGAGGCTCCACCACCGATGCAGGCGCCGGGAATCAACATACCGGGAATGGCAGCCGGGGCAGGAGTGCCTGGAATGGCAGCCGGCATGGGTGCGCCTGGAAACTTAGGCGGTAACCCAGTGGTAAACACGAACGGGGTTAAAATGCTGTCAAAATTTCTCTGGAGTTGAAATTTACGCAGGCCTAGGGTCGGGTTTCAAGCAGTGGGCGTATCTTTTTATCGAAGCCGTGGAGATAGCAGAAATTGCCTCCGGTTTCGTATGGAACGACCGCTTGAAGGTCAACAAGTTGGGGGAGCACCTGGAAGGTGTTGCCCTCAAGTATTTCCAAGAAAACATTGGCACCTGGTGGCAAGCGTCACCGACCCTTTACTTTGTGCTAGAGCAAATGCTGAGTGCGTTCAAGGTGAACATCTCGCACTATCAGGCAGCACAGCTTTTCGCAGCGGAAAAGGACCCAAAAAGGTCCTGGACCGAACACGTTTTATACCTGGTTGCTTTGGCTCGTGAAAGCGATTCCAGTGAACGATTAATTGTGGAAAACACTGTAAAGTTCGCGGCCCCAAGGCTAAAAATTGCGCTGATGGTGCGGTACAATCCGCAGAGACAAGATTATCTACAACACGCCCAGGAATTGATATCCTGGGCGCAAGAACTGGATGATGACGCCTACAAGCTCAAGCGCCAGGGTTTTGGACGGTCCGCAGTGAATGCTGTAAATGAACAGGGCAGTAAACGTGTTTGCTATGGTTGTGGGCTTGAAGGGCACATTAAGCGAAATTGCCCGCAACAAGAGTCCAAGAAAGGTCACCACAAGAGTGAAAAACGCGGGCGGCAGGGCCCCAAGGATTCCGAAAGACGTTTTGTGTTATCCACGAGCGAGAGCGCGGAAGAAGGCGCTGATAAAGAAGTTTTTAATGAAAATCTGTGGATTGTGGATAGTGGGGCAAGTCGCTACTTAATATCGGACGAAAGCCTTCTGGAAGACGCGCGTGAATGCGGTCAGAGTGACGCGTTAACTCTTCCAGACGGTGGGTTACTGCAGGTGACCAAGGTTGGCCAAGTTACATTGCGTACAAGCGATGTCACTGGACGAAGCGCCAAGATTACGCTTACGGAGGTCTTCTTTGCGCCGAAATTGGCGAAGAACCTCATATCTTTGGGTTGTTTGCGCAAAAAAGGATGTATTTTGAGAGATAACGGAAAAAAATGGAATTATCTTTTCGAAACCAAGTCTTGTTTGATGTTGAAGTTTATGGTTCTGTTTTTGTGGCTTATCTACGCGCAGACAGACCACTAAATTGCGCTAAAACGTTTTCAAACATGGTTATGAACGTAGCCCAAAGTAATGTAGGGGATGAAGTGCAAGAAGGCACCCTACATCACTTCCATGCGCGGCTCGGGCATATTTCTTACGACGCAGTTGAAAAATTGGCCCGAGACCCGAGGTCAGGCATCAGAATTACGGACCACTCACGTCCTAATTGCCTGACCTGCGCAGAGGGCAAGTGATACAAAACGAAGCAGCCAAAACAAGATTCCGGAAAGCACGCACCGATTGATCGCGTGGGTGGGGTGATATGCAGCGACTTAAAAGGCCCAATAACCCCACGCGATCGGCGTGGGAACAGATTTCTCGTAGTGTTTGTGGATCACTACAGCAATTACGTGCGCGTTTTTGCGGCACGGACGAAAGATCGTGCCGCAAAAATGTTTGAACATTTTTTATGCTGGTTCGAACGAGAATTTGACAGCCGCATCCATGTTCTACGTACTGACGGCGGAGGAGAATACCGCACAGTTGATTTATTTTGCAAGCAGACGGGTGTGCGGCGTCAGATTACTGAGGCAGGCACACCGGCGTCAAACGGCAAGGCCGAACGGATGAACCGGTCCATTTTTAACATGGTCCAGTGCATGATTTTTGGGTCGGGTGTGCCCTTAATTTTCTGGACGGAGGCGGCGGGGTATGCCACGTACATACTCAACCGTAGTCCGACCAGAGCAAACCCTGGAAGGGCACCCCCGATCCAAATGCTCACGAAAAAACCAACAAACATTGGAGATATCATGGTTTTTGGATCCCCGTGCATGGTATACAGGGATTCACGGTCGAAATCGCTTGTGAAACACGCCGAAAGAGGCCTGATTTTGGGGAAGAGCGACGAAACGAAGGGGTACAAAGTCTTGCTACTGAAAGATCGGGTCGTAACGACCACAAGACACGTCACCCAAATTGAAACCCTGAGCGACACCGCGAACAAGCAAATCGCGAAGTTGTTGAGTGACCCCGAGGAAGGGGCACCCGTATGTGAAGCGCGTGCGAAAATCGCAGAAACCAAAGAAGACGGGTCCACCGGGCGCGCCAAGGAGCGGAAACAGGCTGAGACGCGCAAATCAGGACGCAAGAAAAAGGCGACACCGAAGGCAGCGGCGCTTGAAAAATTAAAACAGAAGGGGAAAGCAAAAAGGAAGTCCCAGGACCGGGTAGGCACTTCGGAAGGAGACAATACCGAAGGTGCCCCGGCAGAACAGGAACCGGGTGAAGTGACCCCGGCAGTCCCAAGTGATCAGGGAGATAACCTCCTATGTGCGTTTGCGGTTGTAGAGTCAGGTGCAGGTGAAAGCCGTGCAGCGGCATCTGAACCCGACCCTACGAGCTATTTCGAGGCCCATAAGGGCAAGTTATCTCGTGAATGGAAAGAAGCGGAAGATGCAGAGTTACGGTCTTTGGAGGAGCTAGGGACTTGGAGAATTGTTCGAAAGAGGGACGATAAGAAGCCCTTGCCCACGAAGTGGGTATACAAGACTAAAATGAAGGCTGATGGAACTGTTGAGCACCGAAAGGCTCGGCTCGTAGCCCAGGGCGATCGTCAAATTTTCGGCGAAGACTATTTCTTTACCTTTTCAACCGTGATGGATCTGAATAATGTAAAGATGATTTTGGTTATGGCGATCATCTGGAAGGTGCCTGCACGGCACGGCGATGTGCCTAGCGCCTATCCGAAAGCGTCTACCGAAGAAGATTATGAGATACATCTAAAGGTGCCCAAGGGAATGGAGATACCGAAGGAAAAGCTCGAAGAGTTAGGTGCGAAGACTGAAAACGATGTGGTATTGAAGTTGGAAAAGAATCTTTACGGATTAAAACAGGCGGGGCGTCTCTGGTACGAATTACTAAGAGACACCCTTGTGGAATTAAAGTTTATGCAGTGTCTCACTGACACTTGCATTTTTGTTCGAAGTGATGACAGTGGTTCGGTCCTAGTGGGAGTCTGTGTCGACGACCTACTAGTGACCGCCACTGATGGAAGATTGGTCGAAAATTTCTTTGTGGAAATGGCAGTTCTGGAATTGAAAGACCTTGGAAAGGTCGAAATTTTTTTGGGCATGCGGATCGGAGAAGATCCGGAGAGTGGATATTGGATTGACCAAGAAATCACGATTGACGAAATGTTGGACAAGCACGGACTAAAGGACGCGAACATCGTGAGGACCCCGATTATGGAAGAAGAAATTCCTGAAAATTTGGATTCACGTTTGACGGCGATCAAAGATGGAAAAAATCACACGATTAGGGAATTCCAATCGTTGGTCGGCAGTCTATTATGGATCTCACGGTGCTCGCGTCCGGACATTGCATTTGCGGTGCATAAGGTGACCAGAAGGACACATGCACCGACGTTTTTTGATTTCAAGATGGCGAAGCGAGTCGCGAGGTACCTTAAGGGTACAAAGACTCTAAAGCTGAAATTGAAACATGATGATGGCGAAGCTATGCCTGTGCGCATAGTTAGCTACAGTGACGCGGATTTTGCGGCTGACAAGGTCGACCGCAAGATCGTCAGTGCAAGTGTAATTTATGTGAATGGCATTGTGGCGGGGTGGAGCTGCAAGAAACAAGGTGCAGTCGCGCTTTCGACAGCAGAGGCAGAATCCGTGGCTGCCGCTGTCGGTGGAAAGCAAGCGCTGGGCATAAGAGAATTGCTTGGTGAGATTGGAATAAATTCACGGGCGCCGATTGTCTTGAAGATAGACAATCAGGCTGCCATCAAACAATTGTTGAACGAAGCGAGTGCCGCGAGCACAAAACACGTTGACGTGAAGTTGAAATTCGTGAAGGATTACACGAGGAAGGGCAAGATTAGGCCAGAGCACGTATCGAGTGCTGACATGGTGGCTGATCTTCTGACGAAAACGTTGAGCGCTGCAAGGATTGGAGAGTTACGTAACCAGATTGGATAGATTTAAGTTTTTCTTATTGATTCTTATCGGTTGTGGTTGGAACTAGCTGGCATCACTAAGCTGAACGGTATGGAGTGAAGTTACGTACCTGTGGTGATGTGGAAAATTGCATGTGGTTGCTTGGAGGTCCCGGAGTTTTGGAAGGAGTGTTGGAATTACAAGGTGATTTTCGATGAAAATGAAATTCCAAGTTGACAAAACAGCGTTGACCACTACATACAAAAATGTTAGGTTATAAAGTACGGTTTAGGACTTAATAACTTAATAATACATATTATTTTCCTTTTTACCTTACAACAACACAAGCAACTAATTCTAGTGGTAGTGCGGTACGGAGCACTTCTACCAGTCGAAAGGACTAAATTAGACACCAAGTGGAACAACAGGGTCGCGCGCAATTTCTAACCGGATTGCAGGCACCGGGCGCTACATTGTTGGTGCCTGCTACTTCATACTAAAGTCTACTTTCCTACA
>MIQA02005145.1:0-11563 GCA_001887855.2 Sclerospora graminicola | reverse complement strand
TAACACTCCTTCTCGTATTGGACCTAGTTGAAAATAGTTAGACCTTTTGTAGACCCACTAAACCCACCGATTCCTGCAAAGCCTGCAGCCTTCGGTGCGCCCAGACTTTTTGTAAAGAGGTCCGCAACCATGTCTTGCGTGTTCTTGTACTTGACTCCGATAACTCCATCTTCTATCTTCGACAGCATAAACTTGATCCTGACGTCCACGTGCTTCATCTTGGACGAACTATTTTCACATCCTAAAAACTTGATCGCCGCTTGATTGTCCGAGAACAATGTCATCGGCATCCTTATATTTAATCCAATTTCCGTCGATAAATCGTGACTTTCAATCAAACCGCACTTCATTTGAGACGCCGCATCAAACTCCGCCTCCATCGTCGATAGCAATACGCAACCTTGTCTCTTGCATGTCCAGTATAGTGATATTCCATTCATCATCGTAACTCCACTCGTAACTGACTTCCTGTCCGTCTTGCAACCTGCGAAATTCGCGTCGCTATACGCCTCCAATGTAATCAAACAGTCATCGTTATTTGTCTTCGTAATCTCCATCTTCAACTTCAAACCCTTGGTGCCCTTCAGAAACCGCAATATCCGCTTAGCCAGTTCCCAATCCAGTTTGGTCGATGCATGCGTCTGTCTTGTCGCCTTGGGTACGGCATACGCAATGTCCGGCGCGTACAGCGCGCGATCCGCAACAAACTTCCCACCAATGACTGAAAACATTTGATACTTGGTGATCCATCACTTGAAACTGCATTCAAAACACCTTTTTCTTCATCAAAAGGTTTTCGTATTCACTACCCATTGGCGTCCTGACACTGTTGGCTTCCAACATACCTTGGTCTACGAAAAAACTTTCAATCATCACTTGCTGGTCTAGCTTATAACCATCTTCTTCAGTATACGTGACCCTCATCCAAAAAAACTTGGATACTTCACCGAGATTCTTGATGTCCAAACACTTCATGTCCTCAAAAAACTCGCCACACACTGTTCCTCGCTACCTGTAACGAGCCAATCGTCCACGTACACTCCAACTACCACAATCTCCCCGTCCATACGCTTGTAGTATAGACACATATCCGTACAACTCTGCACGAAACTTAAATCTTGTAACTTCCTATGTAAAAGTCTGTTCCACAGTCGTCCCGCTTGTTTAAGTCCATACAAAGTCTTCTTTAGCTTCAACGCCAACTTATCCGCTCATTCTACTTCAAAATCCTTGCGTTTATCATCATTCCCTTGGGTATGAAAAGGTATATATCATGCTCCCCTTCTAACGACTTCATGTAGGCGTTCGGGATATCTCCATGCAACGCCTTGACTCTCCAATTTCTAGCTAATCCAACAATAATCTTTACCGTTCCCGTTCACCTAGTGGGTCCCTTAAAATTTTTATTTATTTTTGTTTAGGTTTTTATTTTTTTAAATTTAGTTGATAATATTTAAATACTTAATAAATGAAGAAGATCCGTTTAATTATAGGTAATTTTTAAACTTCTTCCTCCGGGCAAAATAAACACACAAAATCCATCGTAATTGATTCAAAATTAAGTTTTAGAGTAAACTGATTGGATGAAAAAGAAGCCCTAGATTTTCTCGTTCTGTCAATATTTTTTTTCATTGGAGGGCCGACGCTGTGAGGGAATAAATGGGCACAGCGAGTGGCGGTCGACAAGAAAATTCCCGCCCAAGCCAGAGGTGACATTCCGGATACGATGAAAACATTCAAACAAATGTATCAGCAATAGTGCTTCTGACGGACGAAGTTCCTACTCCTCAAGATCGCCGGTTCAAGCGCTTTGTAGCTCAGAGTGGTCTGAGCTCGATGCCATTGTTCGGGCAGCAGATACCCCAGTTTTCAACTCTGGAAGTGCCTGGACTTGATTTGATGGATTTTCATTTTCCGTTGTTTGGATGCACTTGCTGTCGTTCAGCAAACGGGATAGTGATATCGGTAAGACATGCGGTTCCAAGAGGGTACTTAGTACCACCATAAGTGAAAACAAACGTAGTCCTTCTTGAGAGCTTCTCATATCATCAGACGAAGAGGGGGTGCTACGCAAGAAAGGATCAGTGAAATGATTAAACATATCAGGAGGATGGGAGGAACTGTGCACTTACATTGTTGGAGAAAAATGTAGCGCAGCATCGCTGGAGTATCAAAAATGGCTTTAGAGGCCGACTGGAATAATTCAATGCACCCCTGAATTTCTCCGACACATTCATATGTCCGAGGGAGACGTGTAAAAGTAGCGTGCTTTTCGAAAGGAATAGATTATTTCGGCTGGTGCGGCGTCCTTACAGATCCTAGACACTCCTTATCAACAGAAGGACACTAACTTGATTAACCCACTTAGAAAAAAAATATCGAGTGCAAGGACCAGGGTTCTTGCACTCGATATTACAAGACACGAGGAGGATAAGGATATAGACATCCTGCCTGTGGAATTAGTGGAGGGAAATGTGGAAAGATCTAAGAAGGGGGTATTTAGCACTTCGATCAACTCAACACCACCGGATGACGGGGAGACCGTGGATGAGAGCTATACAGTCTGCCGTAAACGACCCGCTGTTTGGTCAAAGTTATGAGATGATATATCAGAGGTATCGGCGAAGCAAATTGGGACGGTTTTTCCATAAGTAAATGCAACTGAAGAAGTATGGTTACGTGCAGCAAAGACGGATGCTGAAGCATTAATTTTTCATTTCAGGGATCCGGACAAAATTCTAAGCCGGATCAGCAAAACGGTTATGGAAATTATTACAATGCACTGGAGACGGGAGTGTTGGAAACATGTTATAAACGCTGGGAAGACACATGAAATTGGTGATTTAGCATCTCCAAAGTTAGCGAGATGGAGACAGATAGTGCGTGCTCTCGAAAAAGAGGCTCAAAAATTCGTGATTAGGGACAGCTTCCATGAATGGGTGTGCTTAAAGAGAGAAGCCTATGATAATAACACCTTTGTGAGATATTTTGCGCATAACAGAGAAGCACGAAGTCGGCCTCTAACGTGCGCGTATATTTTTGGTCCATAAATAGGGGCACTTATTGGTGAAGATTTCAGAATGGACGTAGTCTGTTTTATAAGACATCTCAAAGCTGTGGAGAGCCATAGTATCTAACGTTAAAGCTCACGATAACTGAGAGCCTGAAATGGCAGGGAGGCTCTGATTGAGTCTCTCTATTTATATCCACGACAACAAGAGCGTGACCAACCCATTGGATGGAATAGAAGCATTCACACAAGTAGATATTTTTGGCTTACAACATTTGTTACAAAGCCATCAGTGGTCGTCATGTAAACAAAGGCGGACTCATGACAGATGGGGGATGAGGTACTTACTGTAATAAGCCTACTCGATGCATTATCACCCTTCCTGATCAATTGCATTGAAATGCGCTTATATTCACTTGAATTCGCTTCATATCTCAAAATCTTCGTAGCTTTTGGGGTCAAAAGTGGAGTACATGGATGCGGGCTTGGCGGCATAGTCACCGGATAATGTGTATCTTCTTGCAGAAAACGCATGTGACATCAATAGAAGAGGTGAATGGTCTGACTGCGCTATCGGAAAGATTGAAGAATTAGTAAGGAACATCGACCGGCCTTTTGGAGTTGTGCAGTGGAAAGAACAGGGGTGTAAGTCTTTTGTTGTTCCCGCCCATTGCACGTTTCTTTATTTGTACTAGCGAGTATACAATGTAGAGCGTCCATAAGAACGGTCCACCCTCGAACAGATTTCAGAGGGATTCACGATGCACCAAACATGTATATGAATTTTAACATTACCTGCAGCACATAATGTCATTATTTTGTCAGGGTTATAAAAGGTTGGTCCGTTCTTATGCACGCTCCACACTGTACATGGTCACCGCGGAAAATGGCAGGTACTATTGATGACTTTCTCCTGATTAATGTGTATGATCCGGTGATTTTATGGCACCTTATCTCAGTGGCTACCAGAAGAAGATCAGAATGTTATACTGTCAGGTGACTTCAATTGTGTCGAAGTGTCGGTTTTAGATTGTTAAGGAGAGGAGCGGGACAGAAAGCCAAATGCTGAACCGTCTTCTTCGTCATTTTCATCTTGGGGTTGCACGTTTGTCCTATGAAGACATCACAGAATATTATCAGTTGGACCTAGACAATTATTTCACCTTTTGGAGAGGCAATTGTGCAAGCAGGATCGAAATCGGTTAAAAAAGCATGTCCATCGGGTGCCCCAGATCAGGAACAAGTCATGTTACATGTCCGGGTGGCGAGCTCAAATGATCATAATGCTGCAATGGTTTATCGTCAAATAAAATACCCTCTTAAAAGCTTTCAAAAGGAAGGTCGAATATCGGAAATTTTACAAGAAATAAATCAAAGCAAGGACTTGTTGAAAAATACTTCGATGGAAAGGTATGAGCTAACTCAGTTGTGGCGACGAAAATTAATTTTGGTAACGAGGCGTGATGCACAGCGCCGGAAGCGTCAGGCTCAAAAACTGAAAAATGCGATTTTCGGAACAGCACAAACCCGTCAGCATATACAACAGGCATCTCATGATGAATTAAGTCGACAGAACCGATTTAGATTGGGGAAAAAGTTACAGCGGTCGATAGAAGATGTGCGTCGGCTGTTCAAGAGAACTGCCATTTGGGAACGACATCAAGCAGTATCGGGGATTAATATCCCTAACACATTCGCTGACAAAGTGCCGACTAGTATATCGGATGACAGTAAAACTCACCGTGAGGTTCACCTTAAACTCCTATACCTAGCATTCAATAAATTTGTAACACTTCTAGATAGAAGAGTCACGGCAGTCAATAACAAAGGTTTATTGGAGACTATATCAGAAACACAGGTGCAACTCGCCATGAAACATTTACAACGAAGGAATGCAGGGGGATGCTGAATTGAATAATGACTTCTATAAAGACTTCCAAGAAGTGATCGTCCCGAAATTGGTAATAGTGTGCAATGGTATAATCGAGGGGAATGCACTGCCTCCTTCCTTTCTCGAATCCTTATACCTCTTCAAAAAGGGACCCTCCTGATACAAGAGATTATATATGCCAATATCACTACTCCAAACCAGTTACAAAATTTTCACGAAAATATTAGCTCGCCGGTTGTAAACTTTCCTTCACAAGTTAATTGAAAAATCCCAACAAGGGTTTGTACATGGGCGTCGAATGGACCGGTCTGTCCATATGATGCTTGCACTTTTGAAACGGAAAGTAAACAGAGCGGATCAAAGTCTGCAAGACAGTGAAATTTTGTTCCTTGATTTTGCCGAAGCCTATGGTATCGTGGATAGAGATTATCTGTTCATGATTCTAGACAAGTTTAGCTTTTCTAAAGCGTTCCAGGATTTGGTGCGTCGCTTACATGTTGGCACTACTGCTCGATTCTTGGTGAAGGAATGTTGTCAAATCCTCTAAGTGTCGAATCAGGAATTAGACAGGGCTTCCCCTGGCCCCACTGCTTTTATCCTAAAGGGCGTTCCTATAAATTATCCCGGGACGGGACCCCGGGACGGTCCCATATCCGAAAATAAGAAACGATCTCCTGACAAGCATAATGTGTACAACATGACGACAAAAATTGCAACTGGCGACGTGAAACGCTAGCATTACTGTAAGAGAGATATCCATTTTGTTCACAGTCATCTTCAATAATTGTCACTACGTGAGGTAGCGCAGCTTTTTCTAATAAAATACAATAACCTTAAGGCATATGAGTAGAAGCAAACTAATCCATAATTGTAGACACTGGAAAGTGACTGACTTGTAATTTCTCTCTCTTGTGATGGGCTGAGCCCCAACGTCCCAAAATGACCCTGAGATAATGGGACCAATGCCGTCCCGACGAGACCTAACCCCAGTTTGCTCAGCCAATCATTGTCGTTGATTTCGTCCCGTGACCCCGGGACATTATATAAGAACGCCCTTTAGAGCATCGCCACCGGTGAGTCCTAATTAAGCTTTTAACCTATAAACCTCCCGTTAGACCAGATTTAACAGCCACCAGCAAGTCTTATTTCTGGTCGTTACCGCACGAGGTCTTAAATTTGACGTGGCATGGCTGGTTTTAAAACCGTGGTTGTAATCAATACAGTGATTTCATTGGCCAAACCCAAAACACTTATGCTTGGAATTCATTGGCCAAAATCCAGATTGGCGAATTTTTAAAAATAAAACTAGCGTTAAGACATGACGGTGGCATAAATTCGCTCATACAGGTTTAAGAATCAGCCACAGGGTCTTAACGCTTAGATTACGACCTCATGTTAAGACCCACCGGTGGAGGCGTTCTTATAAAATCTAGCATTGGAACCCTTAGGGATAATAGCTGGTCGAAATCATATGACGGACTACCAATCACCAGAACAGTGTATAGTTTTTCTCGCGGTTTTTTGGCGTTTGTAGATGACTCGACTGTCTTTTAGGATTTGGGGCAAGTGTTGCAGATTGTGGAGACCTTTGGAACGTACGGGCACAAGTTGCTTCATATTTTTGAACACATCGGTACAGTGTACCTAGCAGTGCAATATACCAGTTGTCCAATACGAAGCTACAGTTAGATATTTGATGTATGAAGTCGGGACAGGGCCCCTACTCGTTAAAACTTGGGCGGTTCGTTTACCGGCGATAGCAGGGCACCTCTCCATTGTGAGACGTTGTGGGACATCTGTTATGGAACGAGCTCAGTTGTTTAATGCGGTCGTGATTCGTGCCATCCTGTTTACCGCTAAGATTTTCTATCCTCTTAAGGAGAATCTTTTACAGCTGATTCATCTTCAAAAGAATTTCATATCGAATGGACCGGAAAGTACGGAGAAATGGCTTCACCTTTGTTAGAACACATCCCAAGAGGATCCGGGGGACTAAGACTCAATTTCGGTGGCGATGCAAACAATGGTCGCTAAAGAAGCAACATGCTGGCTTATTGCACCTACAGATCAGTACAAAGAGGCATGGGTAGCTAATAATTCGTTGTGCGCAACTGTACAAGTTGGAAATTTCTTCTCATCTAGTGGGTTTTAACGGAAAGGGGAAGACCAGGAGATTTGACCAGCCGGGGCGTCTAGACCCTTTCTTGAAGCAATCACTTGAGCCAGATATGGAAGCACACCCGATTTTAGACAGGTACATGGAGAGACATCTCGAGCCTTGGATTAACAACGCTATTAAACGATTGCACTCGGGTGAAGTATTCCAAATACGGGTCGATCTGGAGAAGGTTCCCTGGCATCACATCATGCCATTAGAATTACAGGCCTTCTGGGGTCACTTTTCTTGGTACTATAATCGCTGAATCCGTGATATCTTTCTAGGACCGCTATCACCAAAAAAATACGATAGGATAGGTCAAGAAGAAGAGCTTCGATCGTTAATACTCCCTCCGTCCCAAAATTATTGACCAATTCACAGTTTTTAGCGTCCCATTTTTATCGTCGTATTTTTATTAGTGATGTGCTACAGTCGGTTTCAATAGACCATCAGATCAAAGACTGCCACATTGATATATACCTGGTTATACGTCATTTACAGTATTTTTAATCATTTGGTGCATAAATCCTTATTCGATTAAGTCATATATATACCAAATCTGAAAAGTCGTAAATTACCGAGTCAATTTCGATATGACTCAGTCTAGACATATCATTGTGTGTGCCACATGACACTATATATCTAAACTTTAAGTACCGTAAAAGTCGGATCCAGTGGGACATACGGATCGAGTGGGACACCACCAATCTGTAATGTTGACACCCTACCCACATGTCAAAATCTGTCGAGGTTTATTACCCAATTACTGTAGGTTCCACAATATAAGGTACAGGCCGGAAGTCACGGGGACCCCAATAACCCCAAAAAACCTCAACAAATTTTTTTGACTTGATTACGACGAAAAAAAGGTGTCCCACTGGATCCGACTTTTACGGTAGTGTAGCCTTAAGATAGTATACCATAGGTATAGAGTGCCAGTTTTTGATATAGTAGCCGAAGAAGTAGCTAGCCCTTATTTTAAGTATTGGTAGTTGATAACTTAGCTTGAATCGCTAGACTGCTCATGTTGTTAACTATTTTAAGAGTCATCGTGTCGAGATGGCAACTTGGTTGGTTACGTCAAATGACTAAAGTGCAACTCGCCTGTGCAAGTGATACTAGTGATGAGTAAACTGCCTAACTTTAGGTTACACTTAAAACTAGCTTGAATGCATTTGAGTTTTTTGCATTTTTATTTATTTGTATGCCACTCACTCTTTGCTTCTAATGAATCTAAGTGTTCCTTTGGATTCAAAATATGTTGTAATTTGACATCCACTTCATCCTAAAGCTTTTATTGCCAGTTTCAATAATTTTGCAATGTTGAGTTAACCTATCGATAATAAAGCGCTTATTAGTATCCTAACAAAATCTCCTGGACACTATTACGTTAGTATACAAAAGTGGTTCTAAACATTGATTTTGAAAAAGATAATCTCGCTAACAATACGGAAGAGGACGAACGTAATGATGACAAATCGAGTTCGGTATATTATTCGAGTTTAGAAGTGCGGCCGGTGAAATGATGTAAAAGTGGATATTTGATGTGAAACCATGCAAATTCGAGTAGGACACATTAAATTCGAATTTGATTGGTCTAAATGATTTAGATCGAGTTATTTCGAAATTAGTTGGTCTTTGACTTGAGACCAAAGAACAAAGCATATAACTGGTTTATATTTATAATTTTAATAAAACCTAAGAACAAATCATAAGAGTACTATTTGATTAGGTGGTCTAATGAATGATCTTCTTTTACAGCCAAGTCACAGGTGTTCATGAAGGTAAGCAACCCAACATTTATATAGTAATTGCTCATATAGGTAGACATGGCATTGTTTAAAGAGTACAGTACTTGCTTGGCAGGACTTTTCCGATCAATGTGCTGGACCGGACCCGGTTGATGTTATGCATGGAGATGAAGAGTGCACAGTAGTTAGAATTGCCAAGCTTTTTAGCACTTGTTAATATATACTCGTACACCGCTCGCCGTTGCCCTTCAATCAAACTCTTTTTCTTTTTATGAATTAGAGTTTCATGGGTACCTCATCTGTAACCGCTTCGCATTCATTCCACGAAAAAAGAACTTATATCAATGCAAAACTGATTTCCTCCATCACAAGCACCTTGATCCCCAGAGGCAAGATCGAAATTTATCTATCTACTGGTGCTCCGTCAAATGACCTTCAAATTAAATGGTACAGTGTCGCGCTGTTGTGTTAGTACACACGTCTAGCCGAACTAACTACCGCAACTTCAGCTAGCGGAAAGCGTTAAACCCCATCAAATGAAAGCCCTTCTAACTCTATATTTTGATGTATGGACAAAAACATGACCTTAATCTCAGTATTTAAACAACAATCCGACATGGGACGGAGCGCTTTACTTCTAAGTTCAGTGTGTGTCCGATTTAAGTTGTTCTTCGATGAGTTAGTAGCTCAAAGGTAATCGCAATGATTTCGGGTCAGATGCATTTGGCTGGATACTTGCCATCATACTTTAGAACCCAACCAAGTTGGCTGGTCACGAGATCCACCAGTAGTCAGATGCATTTGGTGCTTACATGATCTGTTTACCCTGGACGTATTTTTACACAATGAAGGTCTTTCTGTTGTTGTTCTCGCCAACATGGACGAAGATGTGAGTAATTCAAGCTGGCGATGAAATGGAAACGACAAGTATATTTTGTAGCTTTGCAAACTAGGAATTCCCGCACTTTTGGTTCATAATTGAAATGAGCCATTTGACAATTGATTCTTTGCCTTAGAGGTTTTTCTTTCGATAACTGTCATCGCCTCAATTGAAAGGGCTAATTCATTTCCGTGGTCCTCGTGGACACAGCCAATTTCATGTATAACATGTAAGTTATTATAAATTTACAGTGGTAATACAGTAGATAAATAATCGCGTCTTCGTTGCGCTCTATAGTAAATTGTGAGCGAACAGCACGAGATGTTAACGATAGACCGGTACATTGAAAACTTTGATAGCGTCGCTTCTTTCACATGCCATATGTAAAGTATCAAAGTAATCACCGCACTAAAATGATTGCGAGCACCTGCACAGTGGATGCGTAACACGCTGTAAATGAATCTCGATCTCGAAGCGTCGGCACGCTACGCAGAAGTGTCTTTTAAAGGGCGTGCCCTTCTCAGGGTCCCCTGAGCATCAATAGCACTGTAATCAGTTCATTCCTGAATTCACCACTTCCTGCAGTAACAAGGCCAGACATGAACAAGTATCTCGTCCGAGGTCTTGGTTTCTTTAACGATGCCTACGATCTTTTCGTCATGAACATTGTCAATGTCGTGCTGACGGAGCAGTATGGCAAGCACGTGTATACACCATACTTAAAGTCGTGGGTGTCAGCTGCTGCTATCATCGGTGCCGTGATCGGTCAATTGCTATTTGGCTTCTTGGGCGACGTATTTGGTCGTCGCGTCAATATGATTGCGACGTGCGTCTTACTGATCGTCGGCAGCATTTTGTGTACCGTGGCCTATGGAGGCAGTGGTAGCTCAACGCTCTGGTTCCTAATGGTGGCTCGTATCATTCTGGGCATAGGTATTGGAGGCGAGTATCCTCTAGCTGCTTCATCTTCGGCTGAGGACTCGGCCAACTCTGCTGAGCGCAACACGCGTGTTGCAACGACCTTCTCACTACAGGGAGTGGGTCAAGTGGTGGCTGCCCTTTTAGGCAATTTGCTCGTGGAAGCTTTGGCCAATGCAAGAAAGGTGAGAACAAAGAATCTCGTCTTGAGGCGGTGTGGCGATAGCTGTTTGCGATCGGATGCATTCCTGCTGCGGTGATCTGCTACTATCGTATTACTGCTGAAGAGACAGAGGCTTACAAAGCAGTGCAAGAGCGCGATGCTGCCGTCACTCGTGCTGGCGCTCGGAAGAAGGCCCGTATTTCATTCATCTTTCGCCACTACTGGGTCAGTCTCCTTGGTACGGCGGGTACGTGGTTCCTGTTTGACATTATTTACTACGCCCAGAACCTCTTCTCGGCCAGTATTCTTTCAGTGGTTGGCGTCAAAAACTCGTCTCTCGAACAGGTGACGACTATGAATGCATTTATAGCGTTGCTCGCTTTGCCCGGTGCTATGTCGCCATCTTTTTTATCAACCGTCTCGGTCGCAAGATGATGGCGTTGCAAGGTTTCTTCTTTATGGGCGTGCTGTGTTTGGTTCTAGCCATTTGGTGGCACGACCTGCAAGACCAGACTGTACTGTTCATCATCCTTTACGGCTTGACACTTTTCTTTGCAAACTTTGGCCCCAACACAGCGACCTTTGTGCTCCCGACTGAGATGTACCCGACCCCGATCCGGTCGATGTGTCACGGCTTCTCTGCCGCATGCGGAAAAGCGGGTGCCGCCATTGGTTCATTTGGTTTCTCGAACTGGGTCGAAAACAAGGGTTTCGGCTACTTTGGCGCTTTCTACATGTTCTGTGCCATCGCTTTTGTGTCGATGCCGCTCACGTGGTTTTGCGTGTTCGACA
>MIQA02005144.1:0-10562 GCA_001887855.2 Sclerospora graminicola | reverse complement strand
GCTCTCCTGGTGGACCCTAGGGCGAAAAGTGTAAATCCGTCCAATAGGGAGATGAGGGTTAGGACTAGGGGTAGCCCCTGGGCGGAAATCGTCACCGGGGAGCTCGTCTGGCAATACACTTGAACTTTGTATAGTGCCGGCTGGGCCGAGAATAGTCGATCGGCCAGCTAAACCAATAAGACACTTGAAGTTTGTATAGTGCCGGCTGGACCGAGAATAATCAATCGGCCAGCGAAACCAATAACAATGAAGGGCGAATCCAAATGTGTATATGAGGCAGATACAACTCCACACTCTTCCACAGAAGGCCAAAATGTCACCACTTCCCAATACTTAATACCGTGCTCAAAACACGGGCGACTTGAGGTGAGTATACGAAGTCGCCGCGACTCCCGGTCAGGGGACTTCCGGTGGGTTAACTTAACCTTCCCCCGGCAAACCAATAACAGCAAGAGGGGACCTTGTTAGCCCTCTGCCGTGAACCAATGAAAGCGACTTGTGTCTAGGAAAGCGAAACGTATACTGATTTATCCTATATCCAATACTCCCTTCTGTGTAACCTACCCCAAATAACACGGCTGTCCAGTCATGTGCCTTACCCAAAGTAGCCCGGCTAACTCCGACTTTGTGTACCCGCCTGGCCGGTACATCCTTCCAACCCGGCCGGTACAATGAACCTACCTGGTACCAGTCGAAATGGTACATTGTACCCGGTCGGCTCGGCCGGATAGCCACCCATCCGCGCTCCTCGGCCGCTGGCGCTAGCAATTCCTTGGCGGCTTCTCATCCGATCCGGGTGCCTCCTTCATCCACTAGAACAATCATCTTCTTTCAGGCTCCTTTCACTCACACTTTCCGAATTAGCCCGTCACCGATCTGCCACTCGGCCGTCCAACATCCGTGGCCTTCCTGTCCGCTTAGCCCGCCTGTTCGACTATCCACGCCCCTTGCCATGTCCGCCAGCCTGATTTCCAGCCTGGCGCCGTCCGGCCGCTCGCAGGTGCGTCCGGCAGCTCCCAGATCGCGTCTTCTTATTGACCGGTCCGGGCATCCGGCTAAGGCGACATTTCAGCCAATCCGGTGCGGGCATCCATCATCATTAGTCCGTTAATTTCTGGAGCACTTCACCACAGCCGCCCCTGAGCCTTGTCGCAGCCGCACAACGGTTGAGGCACGCGCTCACCACATCTCCCACACTTTGACTTTCACCGCCCCTATGTCCGACCGTGACAACGCCCCCATCGGTCCCGTGCCGGACTGCTCCCCGGCCAATACGCAGCCATCGGCCGTAGGCCCGGATGCCCATCCGGCCGGCCTAGAGCGTCGCCCAGGGCAGCCCGACGTGGATTCCCTGCAATCTCAAATCGCTGCGCTAACCACTCAAGTAGCTAGCCTAGAGCAGGCTAACACCGAGTTGGCTGTAACCGCACGGCTGGCTAGTCAGCTAGCGGATGAATACCGGGTCCGGGAGGTGCTGGCCACCTTCCAATCCCGAGACCGCATTAGCCGACTGGAAAGTGAGAAGGCTGACCTTCTCCAAGCGAGAGATCACCTCCAGCAGCAGTCGGACTCACAGCGCATCTTGAACCAGAAGGCCATAGCTGCCTTGAAAATCCAGAGTAAGTACCTTTTCGTCTATTTAGGTTCGTCTCTCCACTCGCTCACTCCGTGTGTGTTCTCAGAGCAAAACGTCACGAACCTCCGCGTCTTGATGGTCGAGTCTTTTCAGACCGCGCGCGAGTTGACGGCGCGCTACGATAGCTACATTAAACTCTCTCAACGATTGGAGAGTTCGCAGCTAGAGCTGGGCAATTTGGAGTTTCGTCGGATCCGGCTCGCCAAGAAGCTGACGAAATATCAGAAGGCGCTGTACCAGTCGGCCTCCGCATCGCCTGAGCTCCAGCGCCGAATCCGGGAGCTTGAGGCCGCGTACACTGAGACCCAATCGGGTGTGGGTGAAGCCCGGGAGGCGTTTACCCAGCTTGCGGAGGAGCGCGCGGACTGCCTGTCCTCTCTCAAGGAAGATTGAGCTCGGCTAGCCGCTTCGGGTGCCCGGGTGGGGTGTCTAATGAAGGGCCCTGCCCCCATCCGGGAGGCTATTAGGCACCTCCTTGACTTAGCTTGTCCGCGAGACCCTGATCCATCCGCTTCCGCCACGCCACTTCTCTCGTCAGCCGCTGGATCCGCCACGGCCGTCCGGACATCCAGCGCGGAAGCGTCCGCCCCCGGATCGATGACCGGTGGCACGGGAAAGACTTCTCGTCTACGGATTTGGGATACTTTTCAAGACCCTAACCCGCCGCCAGTGCCAGCCGGCGAGCAGGTGGCTTCTCTCTCGACCACTGAAGATTCGCCTGCGCATAAGGGAAAACGTCGGTCCAGCCGGGTTGCGTCGCTCCGCGGCCCCGTGGCAGCCAAACGGCCTAAACGGTCCGCCGCGCCGGTGAGCGCGGCTCTAGGTCATGGAGACAGCGGGCCGGATCCTAGCCCCACTTCGATCTCGGCCCCGCCGGCTTCTGGGAAGTCCTCCCATCGTCCTCGCACTATCAGATCTTCGTCCAAAGCTTCGTCTGCCCCGGCTCTCCTTAGTGTCTCCCCTCATGATCCCCAAGGCCCGTCCACCGCCTCTCCCGATGGAGAGGGAGCGCCCGACCTACCGGAGATGAACTATGATGAGGTCGCCGCTGAGAGCCTCAAGGAGTTACCTTCCCCGGACCCCTTTGTATTAAACGAGAACGAGTCCAAAGAATCCTCAGAGGAGTCCCCTCCGTTGTGGATCCCCCGCCGGAAGGTTATGACGGCCCTCGAACTGGCTGCGGCTATTCCCTGGTCAAAGGCGCAGTTGGAAGGCTTGTGTATCCAAGACCTCATTGGTGCCCTTATCACCCGGGCGTTGACTCGCCCGCTGTTGTGGATATTCCCGCCGGCTCCCGCTATACCCAAGGCCGAGGACTGGGATGCCAAACTAGTGGCGATCGAGCCGCTGAACGCAATCTTGTCCCGGAAACCCTGGGCCGTACTGGCGACAAAGATGCCGGACATCGGTCTGCCC
This sequence comes from Sclerospora graminicola, assembly GCA_001887855.2. Classification (NCBI taxonomy): domain Eukaryota; phylum Oomycota; class Peronosporomycetes; order Peronosporales; family Peronosporaceae; genus Sclerospora; species Sclerospora graminicola. The sequence continues at coordinate 7,510 of MIQA02005144.1, read as the reverse complement.
CATGTCGGCCGGTTCGCGGACTTTCGGGAAGTCTGCAAGGGGTACCTCTCTCGGCATGGGCAAGCCATCTGGGAGTCAACCCATCACCTCTTCATTTCCATTGCCGCCGGGCGTGAGTCCCCCGAGCTAGCCAAATACCGGGCCGACCGCAAGAACCGTCGAAACCGCGCGACTGAGAGCTGGACAAAGCTCTGCAACTTCGTTGTTGACGGAATCCAGCACGGCCACTGCGACTTGGATATTTTTCTCCACCCTATCATGCTACATCTGGCCAACCGCCGGGTGGAGAAAAGCGGGAACTCGGCCGAAAGCGAGAATTGGTATCCAGGACTGGGTCGGCGTCAGGTTACCACTCTCCAAGCTTCGCTCGATGCGCTCGACCAACAAGATCCGTGGCGCAACCAGTTCCGGCAGGACCCCGATCGTCACCCCGGCCTCCGCGTGCCCCGACTCCGGAACAAGTTCTGCTGAGCTTCGCCAGGGATGACCCATGAGGCTAGCCTTTCATACTCTTATCTTCTCCATTCATTAATGGCTATCAACCTCGATAATACATTTTTCTTTCCATTTTCCTCGTAGTAACCACTTGTTCCTCTTTCTCATCCGACATCTTCCATCCGGCGCCATACTGATTCAAAGATAACCCCGAAAAACCGATCCATCCAGCACCATACTGATTCGAAGATAACTCCGAAAAACCGATCCATCCGGCACCATACGGATTCGAAGATAACTCCGAAAAATCGGTCGGACCAGACTAGTTTCCATCCGGCGATTGCTCGGCTGAATGGTGTCAGTTGATCCGGCCGTGCCTGCTGCCCTGGAGTCGGACGGACTAATTCTCTGCCTCACCTTCTTCTTGGGTCTGCATGACCCCGAATCGGTTTCGGCTCGCCCGCCGGCGATCGAACTCTCTCATTAAAGCTCCACAATTAAAATCCAAGTCGTCCACCCACGACCGCTCCTCGCAATTTTTCCACTGTACGCGAAACTCTCTGTGAATCCGCCCGAACTGGTTTTTCCGTCCATTTCGAACGTCCAAAATTCCCTCTACTTCGTACTCATCCGGGTCTAACGGCTTGTCCCAGCTGTCCTCCGGCAGTAAAGCTTCATCGAAATCCAGCCGGTCGCTTTCCACCGTAAGGCGTGTATTCGGGCGGTCCGGGAAATGCTTAACCAACTTCAACTTGGAAACATGCACTATCGGGAAAACGCTATATTCCGTGCCGGCCGTGACCAGCTTAACTGCATGATCCCCGACCAGTTCTGCTACTCGGAAGGGGCCATGCCACATATGCGCCAACTTCCGTGCATAGCCCTCCTTGACCCGATCCAGATACAGCCACACCCGGGAGCCGGGCTCGATGCCGTGTTCCCTGGCTCGGTCGTTGTTTTGATCGGCGCGGTCCTTGATTGCTTGTCGGAGGCGTTTGTTTACCTGTTCCCTCGCCAGTGAATAGTGGCGTTGCACTCCCATCCTCCAGCGGCGGGCGTCTCTGTCCCGGCTTCTGGTGCACCCTATTGGTATGGCGGCTTCCAAAGTGGATCGGGGATCCCATCCGTAAGCCAAATAGAAAGGGGTGTCGCCCGTTACCCGATCGTACGACGAATTGAGAGCGAAAACCAGTCTCTCGGCATATTCGTCCCAGTCGCATTGATCCGCCTCCACCACATACATCTTGAGGGCTCTGGTTAGAGTCTGAACCATCCTTTCGGCCTTTCCATTTGCCTGCGGGCGGTAAGCCATAGTTGCGCTCTGTTTCTGTCCTAAGATCTTGTTGAAGGCTCGGAATACGTCTGCCATAAATCCGGGCTCCCTATCGTGCCGGATGACCTCGCTCGCCCCGAAACGCCTAAACACACATTCCTCGTAGCTTTGTGCAACCTGTTGGGGGGTACGGGTGGAGCTGGCCTTTGCTATGACCAGCCCAGTAAACAAATCCGTCCAGATCAGCAGCTCTGGGTACCCATTCGAGATTTGGGTAAGGACGGGATATGATCCATCGCAATGACTTGAAAAGGATAGGTGGCCTGTATATTCCCAGGCGACCGCCCTCTAATGGTCGGCCGGCCCTTCCCTGTTTCACAATCCGGACAACTTCCCACATAGACCTGAACGCTACGGTAAAGCCCCCGCCAGTGGAAATGTGCCTTAATCTTGTGATATGTCCGGCCGATGCCCTGATGTCCCCCTTCCAAGCTCACATGATAATGATGGAGGATATCCGGCTGCAGGGTAGTGGGTACGACTAACCGAGCGGATCTATCTCTCTCGATCTCCGGCTGGTCGGCGTCTCGGTAGAAAAACAGTAGCCCATTTTCGTCCACTTCATAATCCGGGGCCCGCTTGAAGCATTCTTTAGCTTGTTCGGCTGTCAGTTTATCCACGTCCCCGTTAAGGTATGCCTTGAGATCCACTACCCACTTTTCCTCGTCCTGCGCTTGGCGAATCCGCTCCGCTCGCAACTGTGAACTATCCCTTCGTTCATTGCTTCTGGGGATAGTGAGCCAACGGCTGAAGAACGGCGCTTCTGCGATCGGGTGACGGCGCTCACCCGGATTATCTCCTTCGTGTTGGCCGGATGGATAATCTCGGGCAGCCGGTTGATATCTGTCAAATCTGATAACAGAGCTGGATCGGATACCGTTACCCCCACGTTGTCGCGCATGGCCAGCGTAGCCAAGTGATCTGCGCTCTTATTCCAGTCTCGTTTGACGTGTAGCAATTCGTGCTCCGGCCATCTCCGCAAGGCGGACATAACCCGATCATTTAACAATCTCAGCCGGCGCGCCTTGCAATCTATCTCTCCTGTGATTTGCCGGATCACCAGGTTGGAATCACCACATATGATGATCCGCCCCTGTGTCCGGCCAGCCAACAGATCTAGGCAAAGCAACAGCCCTCTATACTCCGCTTCGTTCACCGTGATGCCAGGCGTGGAATCCGAGGCGGCCGCGACCACTTTCCATTTGGGCAGCTTCCATACAATAGCACTATAGACCCCGACCCCCTTCTTCACACTCGCCGACCCGTCAAAGCTCAAAACCATTAGTTCCTCCGTGGGTCCCACTGTTGGCGGCGGTAATACGATAGTTTGTCGAGGCTGCTTCCGAGGCGCGATCGCTATCAGTGCTTCCTCCACTTCTGCCCTGGGGGTAATGCTGGCAGCCAATGTGCCCAGTATTTCCTCTTCCCCTTTAGTACACTTAATCACTTCGAGGGACCACTGAGACAGCAGAGCCGCCCATCTCCCCAGCCGGCCGTCAATTACATTCGCCGTCAGGAGCCATGATAGGGTCGACCGTCTAGATAGTACTTTGATAGGCCGAGACATCAGCATAGTAAAACACACATCCAATATCCGCAATAGAGCCAAAACTTCTTTATCCACCAATCCGTAATTGACTTCATTAGCCTTCAGGGTCCGGCTGGTGAATGTCACGGGACAGTACACTCCGTCGTGATCTTGCACGAGAGCGGCCGAGATGGCCCACTTGTTAGCGTAGATGATGACCACCGGAGTCTTATTAACATCGAAATGTTTCAGGACCGGTGTGGTCGCCATTTTCGCCTTTAACATACCAAATGCCACCATCGCCCGGGTCATGTGGTCGTCCGGGTCAGCCGCGCAGGGATCCGGCGGCCGGCCGCCTGTCGGGGCACAAAAGGGCACCTTCTCATTGGCCGAAATTGCTAAAAAGGGCGGCATCTCATTGGCTGTTATTGCCGGCCCGGCTTGCGTCTCCGCTTGCCTATCCTGCTCTCTCAGCTTATGGTAATCCACCTCCCGCAACTCGTACAAGACCGCCGCATAGACTGCAAAATCCTCGATGAACCGACTGTAATAATTCAGGCTGCCCAAAAAGGATTGCATAGCCTTTAGGGATCGCGGGAAAGGCAGATTACTCAAGGACTCCAAATCCTTCGGATTAGCCTCCAATCCGGCCATCGAAACTTGATGACCTAAATAGGTCACCTTAGTCTTTCCCCAGAAACTCTTAACCACACTAATCGAAAGATTCCACTTTTCACACGTAATCATCAACTTTTCCACTTTGTCACACAGTAAATCCGAAGTAGTTGCCGTCACGAGAATGTCATCAATGTAAGACCGTCGCCCCAAAACTGAAGGTTTTGGGTCGGGGTCCGGGTCACCTTCGGCGAACACATCCCCGACCAGAGCCGGATCTTGATCCGCCTTGATCTTGAAGTGTCCATACAGCGCGTTATCTATCAGCCGTTGATAAATCTGCGGGGCATTCTTCAGACCGAACGGCATCCGGTTCCACTCGAACAACCCGAAGGGCGTTACGAACGCAGAGATCTCCCGTGCACGATCGGTCATAGAGACCACCCAGAATCCACTGGCCATGTCCAACGAGCAATACCACAAAACTTTATCCAGGTCTTCCAACAGGTCGTTTATCAACGGCATCGGGTAAACCATCAGCTTAGTCAGCCGGTTCACCAGCCGGTAGTCAATGCACAACATATATCCACCCCATTCTTCTTGATAATAATTACAATGGGCGAAGCCAATGGCGAGGTGGACGGCTGAATTATCTTGGTGGCCAGCAATCCCTTGATAAGCTCTGACAGCTTTTCCCGATACTGGGGGGCGACTCTTCGGCATCTTTGTGCGACCGGCTTGGCGCCTCCCACATCAATGTCACATATCGCCCCATGGGCGGCCGGAGGAAGTGCGTTCCCTGGTCCGATCAGCAGATGTCGTCTTTTCCATATAATATCCTTCAATCTGCCGATCTCTTCCGGGGTGTTCACATCCGGGTCTCCCACTTGTAGATCGTCGATAGTGACTGCTGGGGGGCAGGGGGTTACCTCAGGTAGCACCGCCATCTGATCCTCCATGCCTTCAACATATAGCTCGCCCCCTTCATGAATGCAGACTTGGTCAGCTTCGGCTGCTTCGGGATCTTGATCGGCCGGCTGGGTCGATCCGCCTTCGGCTATTTCCGAATTTTGATCACCCGGCTGGGTCGATCCGCCTTCGGCTATTTCCGAATTTTGATCACCCGGCTGGGTCGATCCGCCTTCGGCTATTTCCGAATTTTGATCACCCGGCTGGGCCGATCCGCCTTCGGCTCGGTCGTCAAACCATCTGTCATCGGGGTTGACCGCATATGCAACTCTGCTTGGTCCTTTCTCCTGACCCTGTCGTTCGTCCGTCTTCCTCTGAGTGGGCAAAACCAGTTCCGCGATCGGGGCATCGACTCGGCCAATACGTTCAGCCGGATCCGGCGACGGCCGGCTCCGCGTCAATATTTTAGAAGGGGCCCGGTACTCGGGTTTATCCACCATCGGAGTCTGGTCCTCTTCTAATTCTTCCTCTTCGCTGACCAGATCGGTGGTTGCCTGAAAGGCCAGGTTTTGCCACTCGATATAGCGTCTTGAGCCAATAGTGACATAGCCCGGCCGGCGGGGCACCTTGTCCTCGGCCAGCCACATTCCAATGATCACGTCTTCATGCAAGGTGAGGGGTCTTTCGGAGATGTTAGTCACGCTTATGAAGTTGAGATGACCACCCCCTTTAACAACCGATGGTACCCAGCACTCGCCCCTTGTCAGCCATAACTTACTCCGTCGGTCGTGCGGCCGTAACATTACTTCCACCGCCTTTCCCACTGGCACCGTTACAAACTGACCTAGCTTGAGGAACTGGACGTGGGCGCCATATAAGGGCCGCCGGCCGGCCGGCTGGATCTATACCTCGTCCGGCAACGTCAATGTCCCATGCGATAAGTCCAGCCGTATACCGGCCGGGACCATAAAATCCATGCCCAAAATTGCATCCTGCCCGGCCAACTTGCCTACCCAGGCGGTGAAATAGTATACCAACGACCCAGCTAACGTAATTTTGACTCTTGTCCTTCCTTGGGTCATGTACGAACTCTCTCCAATGCCTATACATTCCTGCCGCTTCGTCTCGTCTATCTCACACCCCACCTTACGAGCAAAGGTGGTGTCTACGATAGACACTTCTGCGCCAGAGTCCAACAACATGGTAGCTTTCTGGTTGTTGATTTTTCCATCCGCCTTGGCCTGCTTGAACCATTTATCCGGCGAGTGATACTTCCAATAACCTCGCGACTCGCCAGGTAACAAGTTCAATTCCATTCGCACTTCAGACCGGGAATACTCATCCGTCCGTATACTGCTCACCAGGAAGGGGCCAGCCGTACCGGCCGGGGACCGGGTGACGTAATCGTCAAACTTACATGTATTGTCGGTTATCCTTTGCTTTGCTTCTTGATTATCCTCTTTACCGACATATGCACAGATACTAACACTAGACCGCTCGGCTCGAACCAGATTCCAACCTGGCGAGCGATCTAGTTTAACATCTTTTCCACTCCGGGCGGCAGCATTTCAGCATGCTTGGTCGGGACGTACCACTTCTTCATCTGGTTGTAGAATTCTTCAATTGGGCACAGTCCCGCCTCATGCACCTCCCCGCAAGTCTTACACGTGAACAGGCAGTGTTCCGCCGGGTGTCCCTTCCTCTAGCACTTCTTGCACGTCAGCCGCTTCCAACAGCTCCGGTCGTCATGCTTGATGGACCCACAGTGGGTGCACTTGCGCCTGGGGTAATCCTGGTCAGTTCGAGCCGGAAAACCCTTCGACTGACCGGACCCGGCTGGCAGCCTGGACGGCTGACTGGCTTCTGCCGAGAAAAGGTACCGATACTGTTCCTCCTCAGACTCGCCCCCGGATCGCTGATACTCCTCTTCCGAGCTGGTCGCGTCTGACTCTCGGGCGACCATGCGGACGGCTCGGGCCGTCCTAGTAGATGGCGGCCGGCCTCCTTGATCCGCGTTAAATCGGGACTTGAAACGGCCAGTTCCAACTGCCGCCTTGGGGCCTCGCTTCTTCGCTCTTAGGTAGGTGCGCAACGTCAATTCCAGCTCCGTGGTATTCTTCAACCGCAGTAACGCCAGCTGGTCTGCCAGCTCCCGATCGTCCAACGTGCTGATGAAATGTTCCACATGTTCACGGGCGGCTTCCGACCGGCTGGCATCTTCTTTAACGGGAATATCCGCCCTCATGCCAGCGACATTTAAGCGATGGAGATACTCCAGGGGGTCTCATCCGCTCGCTTCTTGGTGTGGAAATATTGTCGCGCCGCTGACGTTCCAGATCCGCAGTATTGTTCCTCGAACGCACCGGCCAATCCTCTCCAGTTTCCTCGGATTTCCCGGCTGAGCTGTTGGATCCAGTTTTTTGCTGGACCTTTCATCAAATCCCCAAAGATCAGGCATTTCTCATAGTCCGACGTCCGGTCTCTGAGAAATGCCGACTTCGTCTTGCTCAGTCATCCTCGGGCTTGGTCCTCGTCCGTGTCGCGTCCGGTGAAGTCTTTCAGCTCGGACGTGGCCGACATTCGCACCCTCGTGATCGCTCCTGAATCTGCATCAAACGCTTGGGCCGAGGCCATGTGGGCTCAGCGGGCCATCCCCAGATCCAGGTCATCCGGATCATAATGGTACTTGG
>MIQA02005143.1:9851-25972 GCA_001887855.2 Sclerospora graminicola | reverse complement strand
ATCTAGCACGAAAAGAAAAAAATACGTTAAATACGTATGTATTTTAAATGCTGTATAATACGTCTGTATAATACACTGTATTATACAGACGTTTGATACATACGGATCTATAGCCAGCACATTAAATTTAGCCTTTATTCCAAACCTATTGGTGCAGTGACTTGTGGTTTCAGAAACCAGGGAAGTTTTCATTTGGAGGTGTGACTGTAGTTGGATTTCCCCCAAAAAAACATAATCCAGCCAGGTTTTACCGTACTAGATCACCGATGCGACATCTAACTTGTGTTCTACGGTAATTGCAAAGTGGAAAGCTGTTTTATTTATTGTTATTGTTGAAAGTGATCCGTTGGTAAAACTTCTTCGCTACACGTACTTACAATCCAATTTGCGCAATCGAGAGAAAAGCCTCCTTGACGTTGCCGCTACAGGTGACGCTCACGAAATCGTCGGTTTTAAACCGATCACTCGTACTTAGTGTGGTCATGTAATCGTAGCCATGGTAAGCGACGGGAGCCTTTCGGACGCATACTCCCCTTTTCATCAGCTGAATAAGCTGGTCGGACTTACGTGCTGAGGTGTTCACCATTGTGGTGACGATGTAATAACCCGGTCGACGAAACGACACCTTTCCAATATTACCATCCACGGAAAAGTAGTCCGATTTAATCTCGCTCCACAACAAATTCGACGTAGAAGCATCTGTAGCCGTAGCTTTAAGCTCGATGTGCGCAGGTTTGGCGTCAACGGTTTTACGAAGTCGCTCCAATTCATCTCGCTGGTCCCGTAGCTTGGACTCCAACACGTCGATTCGCTGCACCGAGACTGGGTTCAGAACAAATGCGTACTTAACGACTCTTGATGATGAAGAATGTTGAATTTTGACTTCCAATATCAGCAAAAGAGCTCCTTTCTGCAGCATTTCCAACGTACGCTGGAAGTCACTGCACTTGTTTTGCTCACCGCTCAGCGAGTCCTGAAGGAACTGAAGCCGTGGCATTCGGTACATTATCAGTTGGAGTTGACAATTGCATTGTTTTGTTTCTCTTACCTTCAGATAATCCATTGCTGATGCATCCGAGATAATATTAGCTGGCGTGACATAATCCTCTGTAGACAGCTCACCCTTGTACCTGTAAGAAGCACCCAGTTAGCTCTGATATTATACAGTTTGGCTGCCGTTCGTACCATTGCTTCTTACTACTACGGTCTTCCATCCAAATACTCAATTTGTCGCTTTTCAGTTGAAGGAGGTATCGATAGCATGTCGTCGGCGTTTCAGCGAATTTAGTCACTCCCTCGACTTTAAAATCCTGTAGTCGAGCCATCATAGAAATCCAGAAAAAAGGAAGCAAGAGTACCAGAAATGAGCGTTGAAAGCGAGTATTGTACTTTAAAAAATGAATTGTGCTGCGCTAGTGTAGAATGAAACAGTTTTTTAGACCAATGTTGCGAATTTTCTTTCCCAACCGTTGGTGTCGTAAATTACAACTGGAAAATCTTTTAAGAATTATCAGCAGTAGTAAACGTAGAAATCACCCATTCAACGACTCAAGATCGTCTTGTCCTATCAACAATCCTTCATTCCGAAATATCGGACACGTCAAAACCTCAGAGCTACCAGGATGCCTTACAAAAGTACACATAGATGTCATTTTATGACTACCAGGTAGTCTTCACCTACAATGCATGACAGCTTCATCGTCGACATACCGCAGTCACGGGACGTAGGTCAAGATTCACACTCATTCCTTCGGCTCCTGGATCCGGTTTCCGATACATTGCTCGAGATTCGTGCATCACTTGTCCTTCATTAATCCCTAACACATCTTGCTCTTCCAAACCACAGTAATATACATTTCGTTTTTCACCATCAACTTGCGCTTGACTCGTTGAGAATACCACTGGCTGTCCAAATTGTTCTGTCACACGATGTCGACGACTTGGTGCCAGTGAGTCAGCCACCGGGGCTTTTTTTAACGTTCCAGAAAACAAGAGCATATCATCTAGATAAATATCCAAATCCTTTACTCCACGCTCGGGGGTATTACCATAATTCCAAAACTTGATCATCGATAATACCACTGGCAGATCAAATCCAATGTACACAATGTTTCCTTGTGGATTCCCGAGGGAACTAGCCAAAGGAGCTAGCCACGTATCGTGGGCTTCCCACGTATTCTTCTCCAAACCACTCACAAGATTGTCCGGTGTTCTGATATCCTGGTGATCTCGATTGGAATGATCGAGTTCCGATACAGAGTACGGAATTGCATGGATAATGGCAGGCGTTTCAGTGATTTTGGCTCCCGAATAATCGAATAGCTCGAGTCCATTGAGTCCAAGATAATACGGATCTCCCCACGTTGTCCAACACACAAGTTTCAGCACAAAACCTTGTGGATAGAGAGGGGTCTCGTAATCTTGTCGAATTATCGGTGTTTTATACGCTCGGATAGAAAATGGATACTTAATGCGGTCCATATAAGATGTGTGTTGTTTCGCAAATTTCACTACTTGGCCAAAGTCAACATTTGCAATACCGGGTGCTTTCCGGAGTAAGAATCCCGTTTCCAGAGGGGAAACCAGTGCTCCATCCAATGTCACAACGAGTTGTTTCACCCCACGAGCCGTATCCTCTGCCGATTTATTGTAATTCCATACGCGAATGCCATAGAAGTACTGGGACGTTTTTAAATCAATCCGCACTTCGGGGACACTTCCAGCTTCAAACGGAACGAGCCACATGTGCGTATCATCACACGTAGTCGCGACACCATCAACCAACTTGAAACCCATCCATACAACTTCAACGTTAGCGTTACTTAAGAAAAAAAGAGAGTAGAAAAAAAAACGCACTTTGTCAAGCGTACGAGGATCGTCGACGTATCCTAACTGTCCATATAGAATAAAAATACCAGCAAAAGGATAAGCAAACATTAGTCTAAATCACATACTTAAGGACAGATAGATACATTTAGACGTACGGAAGTGGTGTTGCATCGACGTTCGCAAGGCTTAATGGCAATACCGTGCCGTGTGTTCCCACGAGGACTTGCACTTGAGTCAAGCCTAGATAACTTTTATCTCCCCACGTACTGTGAAAGTGGAGCGTCAGGCGTCGTCCACGAGGCAGTTCCTGGTCTCTCTCTTCATTATATGCGTCGTATGAATTCTCCAGCTTGCTCCTCGTTTCATCAACTTCATTTTTAGCCTCTATCCACGTGTCTCGACTCGCCCGTGGCCGGGATGCCGTCGTCCTAGGTCTCTTTTCCGTCTCTAACCGTTCGTCACTCGAGTTTTCACCCCCCTTGTCCTCTAAAAAGCACGATCTCGTGTCTGAAGTAGGAGGACGTCAAGTTCAAGGGATCGAGTCATTGCTGCCCGCGTTTCTTCTTCCTCTTCTCTCTCTTGTTCCTTTGCAATTCGCCGCAAACTTTCATCATTCCGCTCAATCGCGTCTAAAACCGCCGTCTCCTTTGTAAACAAGATCACTTCATGCGAATATTCCATGCTATCTGTTCGGATTACCCCGGGTGCTTGCCGTATTTCGCCTTGAAAAATCACTTTTCCACTGGAATCCACGTGATGCCCGCTCAAGAATGCCGGCATCGAGTCGTACAGGATCAATCGAGCTCCACGAACCCCACGACACGTGTGGGTGCGGGATTTGTTGTAATTCCAGATACGTATCATGGATAGAGACGTTCTCGTGTTCATTTCAAGGAGCACATAATGCAATTGACCACGTGTAAACGGGGCGAGCCACATGTGCACATCGTCACAAGTAAAGTTGACGCCATCGACCAAGTTTTTAGGGACACGAGGATCATCCTCATTTGTTTCCAAGACATTGATGCTTTCAGGACACGCTGTGACTTGCTTGCTTGGATCGTGAAACGTTACGAACTCGCCACGCTGATCAAACAAGTCGATGCCATTCAATCCTACATAAAAGACATCTCCCCATGTACTCAGAATCTCCAGTTGAAGCCATTGGCCACTGGGATAAATCGGGATCTCGCCCAGTGGATCCCCAATAGACAAACGCGTATCACCAAGAGCTGAATCAACAAGAGTATCCTCTATTATCGAGAGCTTGGATCCATGTCGTAGCTCGGTCAATAGCGTTGAAGTGGTAAAGGATCGTCTTGATGATAGAGTGACGTGACTGCTTTCGTTTGAGGACTGTGGCAAACGAATTCGATTGGTTTTACTCAATTTCTCGAGACTATCCCATGGCAAAAGCGACGATAACGATGGCGTTGAGACGATTTCGTCCGGACAAAGTCTCGTCTCCTTTTGTTCGCTTCCATTCCTCGCGCTTGTTGCTTTTTCTTGACGCCTTGTTTTCGGGATACTGCTTATTGAGGTCTTTTCGTCTGGACTCCACGTCTCATAAGATCGACTCGGTACGGGTACACGTTCAATTGGCGACAATGGATGGTAACCATAAAGGGAGAGGTAGTTTCCAAGGCTTTTCATCATTGCAATCACTTGCCTCTATGCTTGTTTTGTCCTGCTCGACCTTCTTCTCTTCAGTCCAAATGGCAGAAACGTGTGATTCACGATTGTCGAATGCTTGAATTGATGTGTCGAAAGCGTGCGCGTTGCGTGACGTTTTCCGTGCTTTCGAGCGTAAATCGATCCATGTACATACCGTGTCATGTGGATCGCCAAATGTTTCAGGTAAAGATCCTGTCCACACTAATTTGTTACTCACTAACACTTCGAGATCACGCGTACATGCAGTAGGAGTTTTCTATAAGGAAAGAGAATGAGAATGAGAGAGAAAGAGAGAGAGAACGAGTCGAGAAAGGATGAACGTACACTGTTATAATTCCATATGCACAGTTTACTTGGCCTTGATAAAACTTCAAATCGAATGACGAGAAGACCTGGAAAATGAAAGAAAATGGAAAAACTTTTTTAGAGACAGAAAAAAAACAAGAAGCATAACACGTTGACCCCTTCCCCTTCCTTTGTGTCTAACCTGCATCTCCTAATCGTCCTCGCCACATTTCCTTTTCCACGTTTGTCTCGACAATTCCATTAAATAGTCGATGGCATTCCCGTACCATATCATTTGTTGGAGGTAAAGGGCGTCGTCCACTTAGTTGATCGTAAAGCTTTAAAGTATCCAACTTGACACGTAATTCCTCGCCATTTAGATTGTACACGTTGATGGCTCGAAGACCCACAGCTCGTGTGTTTCCCCACGCTGAAAGCAGCTTGACGTCAATTTCATAATGTGTTTCAGTGCTTTCCATTACGTCTACGTTAGCAGCACTCAAGTTCATCTCACGTCGTGGAATCACACGACTTGTTTCTGATTCCTGGAAGCTTTGACCAGCTTCGACTGGTATTTTTGTGCTCTTGGCATCAGCCACAACTACTGCATGATTCTTTACCGAAAACTCACTGGCTGTAGCTGAAGCTTGGACCTCTTTCTGGACTGCTCGGAGCTTGACCAGTCTTTCCTCTCGCTTGATCTCCATCAATCGTTCAATCTCCATTTCCTCGTCTTCCAATTGTTTCAGTATCTTTGCTCGTCGTTCTTCCGCTTGGAACAACATTCGCTGCTTTTCTTCGCGTTCTAGGGCAAGCTTTGCTTTCACTTGAAGTGCATCCTGGTCTTCCCAGTGCAATCGTTCTTCCAGTATCTTCTTCTCGATGCATTCTTCCGTAGCTTGAACTGTTTTTGACGTCGAGGAAGCATTCAACGTTGCTGTCACTTGTTTCCAAATCGCAGGGTCTCCTATGGAACTTTCCAACGTCTGGACATCGTCTTCCTTCTGCTCACTGGCTTGAAACTGCTGTAACACGTTGACTAACGCTCGCTGCTTTGTTCGAGAAAGGTCTTGAATGATCTTCATCAAGTCTTGTGTCGTTCTGGAACAATCAATTGGAGTCTCCACCGCCACTGTCTCGAACGTGTCCTCTTGAACGTCCTTTCCTTCCTCAACTTCTTCTTCCTCCATTTCCTCGATCACCAGTTCACTCACAACAGCCGCATGGTTTCGACTATCTTGTCGTTCCTCGTCTTCTTGAAATTCCTCAAACGATTCTTCCAAGTAACTCGCCTCTTCTTCTTCTTCTTCCTCTTCTTCTTCCTCTTCTTCTTCTTCTCTTTCCTGCGTTGTAAGGCGGTAAAGGGGCACACCGTCTTCATGTTCCACGGCAACGTTCATTGGTGCTTGAGGTCGATTCCATTTCGCGCGTTGCACTGCACTCTTGGTGTCTCTTTCTCTACATTCAGCGCCAATATAATTCAATGTCGTGGATGGTGCCGACCTGCACTTTGATACCTTCATTTCTTCTCGTTTTCCATGTACTTTTGTCGGTAAAAGGGTCGTCGCGGATCGAGTCGTTTTCGACGTTGACAGCGATCGAGTCGCTCGACTCGGGACATTAAACGCCGTGACAAACGCTTCTTCGCGCTCGTGCTGTCGCTCGGTTTGTTTCGACGCTGCAGCCAAGCGCTTTTTGACCCGATTCCGTTCTTCCAGTACTTTAATGTACTGCATTTGTTTCACAAGCACCGGATCCGCTCTGAGATCAGGCTGGAGCGAATCATGCGGGAGTCGGGACGGATGAAAGTCTGGCTGTTTATCCCACCGCTTTCTCTCGGCCATTTTCGTGCCAATCTTCTTGATTTCAGCTTTTTTTTCAGCCCTTTTGAGGGTCGCGAACGATGTCTTGAATCGTCAGGTCATGTCGTTTCATACGTTACTTCAAGATAAGATGCTTTTACTGAGGATGACAAGTGTTTAAAGTGAAATTTGTTTGTTTATTGAATCCAAACCATTCTCTTTACTTCTAGTGAGCACATAAAGGTACTGGTCGACCATTAAGTTCGCATTGAAGATGTGGGACGATGACATTGTATCCACGTGCATGGCGTGCAATCCGCACCGCTTTGCCTTTGTAAAAAACGACAAGTCATTCTCTTCATGTCCTGGCACATGATGAGCAAAACTCACGAACGCCTGTATCCGCATACAATATTGACAATAAGACAATGTTTTCGCTGCAATAATATTGAAGCTTTCGCAATGAACAATAATCGGGTTTCTACCTTTCCATTTGGCGCTAAGCACGAATTGATAGACTTGAGCAAATCCTCGTGCTTCATGGAAAGGCGACAGAAACCATCAGTTTACAAGTCGCCCACATTTACTCGAGATGAAGAAAGCAACGAGAAACGCACCAAATGATGAAGCCACAAGCACTCGGCAATAATTGCAATATCAAATTGAGGTGGAGAAGAGATACATGTATGTGCACCATTTTCATGACTCGGGTCATCAGTCTCAGGTTGTATTAGACATTCCAGCAATTCGGTCGTATCACTACCCCAGAGGTGTCCACGCACTTCACGTCTCCCATTTCCCAATAAATGTTCATTACGTCGGATATTTGCCTGAATATTTTTCAGCAACAACTCGTTTGGATAATCTGTAACCTTACCGTCAAACTCTCATCGAAAACTACATCAATCGAAACGTTCTCACCAGTCATTACAGCCACTTTTGCACCCAAATGCAATGCCACCAGCGACGGTAAAGCACTACGAAAACGTTTGTTACAGGTCCATTTGTGGCCTAATTTTTTCATATGAAACTGTGAGACTTACGATGCTGCTCCAAATTCCACGACGCTTTGACCTTTCACAAGATTTGGATGTCTAGCAAAGTAATTCGCAATGAATCTCTTCGAGTTCAGCCATAGTTTGGTGTAAGTTGAAATTGCACTTCCTACAGTGATATTGCAATTTAACGTTTACGCACCGCTCCATTCCATATCGAACAAGCAAATAAAGAGCCAGGAATCCCACCGTCATCGTCAGCAACAGAAATGCGAAAAATCGGTGTAGAGTCATCTATGTTCATTTCCTGCACATAATCTTCCGGGTCGTACCCGTTATCCTCGCCGTGCTGCAGGAATAGGCTTCCCACAACATTATCATCTGCAAAATTCATAACACTTAAGTACGCCACTTGAGTGATTTGCCCACCTGTCACTTCACATCGTTACTTCAACCCATTAATTACCCGCACTCACCAAGTCATTGATAGATAGAGAGGTGGTACAGTATCTATCATGGGGCAACATTTCCTTTTCCATCGCGACCTCGTAGCCGCCACTGCGGTCCATCACACTGTCAATGCGCGGCTATCGAATGACGTGGAGGCTGACCTGGTCCTTGTCGGTCCTCAGTGGTTGCGTCTCTATCGCATTGAGCCATTTCCAAGCTCCGACGCGCCTATGGAAGTAACAAAAGGCCACGTCTTGCATCTCTTGGTTTCCTTTCCCTTAGCAGGTGTCGCCGAGAGCGTCCACGTCCTACGCTTTGATCGTAACCTCTTACGAAAGAAACATCGATTCATGGGCGGGGAAGACGTGCTGTTGCTGACGTTTCCACGGTTCAAGTGGGTTATTGTCGGGTACGACCGACGTTCGCGGACACTTGCGACGCTCGCCATGTTTTCCTTTGAAGAAGACGCGATTGGACCTGGAGCGACGCTCAAAGGTGAGAAAAATGGACGGGAACAGCTGCTAGGCATCGGGACGCAAGCGATTGCTCGAGTTGACCCTCAGACGCGCTGTGGAGCCATGCTCGTGTACTCGGACCAGTTGGTACTTGTTCCATTCCGTAGTGAATCGATGGAATTGTCTTTTTTTGAAGAAGATGACGACGAGATGGACGAAGAAGAGCGTGGGTCTACGACAGCAGATTCCGAGGACGAAGACGACGACGATGAAGAAGAAAAACAGCTCGAGCAATTGGTCAACGAAAGCAAACAGCGCGAAGTGACGAGTGATATGAACACGACGCTCACGGCATTGCTGGACAAGAGTGTAAAGGTTGGCAACAAGCGAAAACGAAAGCACTCGAGTGGCTTGATGCCAAATGAAATCACAGGACGGGAATTTCTCTTGCGTCTACGGGAATTGGACATTACGGGAAAGATTGTGGATTTTGCCTTCTTGGATGGGTATCTCGAGCCCACATTGATGGTGTTGCATGAAGAAAACGAACGAAACTCGACGTTTGGACGGCTAGCGGTGGGATTTGACACGTTTTTCTGACTGTCATGTCGATTAACATGAATACAAGGTACGTCACGCTGTTTCGTGCTCCTTTGCGATGATCTTTGTAACGTAAACGTTGTATTACAGACTCCATCCCAAGATTTGGACGGTAAAGAACCTTCCTTCGGATTCGTTCCGTTTAATTCCATGCCGTGCTCCTCTTGGCGGTGTCGTGGTGTTATCTGCGAACGCGTTGCTTTATTTCAATCAGACACAGTTCCATGGCCTTGCGACGAATGGATTTGCCCCCAAGACAGTGAATTATTCAGTCTTTCCGCTACAAGATGCAGTCTACGAAACTCCTGACCACGAGACAGCAGAGCTGAACATTCTGCTCCATGATTGCCAGTACGCGTATTTAAACGAGAAAGAGCTGCTGCTTACGGTACCAAGTGGAGAAGTGTTTGTACTCTCGTTACCGTACGAAGACACGTCGAATCGTGGACTGTATGGCGTTGGTGGATCCTCTGCTAGTCGAAGTGCTTCGTTATCGCTACGAATGGTTCAGTCTGGGATCGTAGCAAACTGTTTGTCGGTGAATAGTGAGAAAAAGACAGTATTTGTCGGTTCGCGGTCAGGCGACTCGCTATTGTTTGCTCTCGATCAAAAGATCGCAGCTAATGGAGCGTCCGAGCTACAACAAGATCGAATCAAGGACGAGCCCATGGCAGAAAATGTGGATCTGATCAAAGCTGAGGAAACAGAGAAAGAAGAAGAAGAAGAAGAAGAAGAAGAGGAGGATGAAGACGATTTGTTCTTGTATGGGTCAGCTTCGACACTGGAAGAGGCCATTGCTCCAAAGAACGACGCTCACGTAGTGGAAAATAAGCTTCAACAGGACAGTAACATGCTCGAAGAACGTCATACGGGTCCTTATGACTACAAACTTCGACAGATTGATGTCTTGCCAGGCATTGGACAGATCACTTCGATTGAATTGGGCGTTGAAAGCAACGCCGACTCGCAGGAAAAGCGAGAGGAGCTTGTCATCAGTGGCGGATATGAGCGTAAAGGTGCCATCTCCGTGCTGCATAATGGATTGCGTCCAATTGTCGGTACCGAGGCGGAACTAAGTGGCTGTCGAGCCATGTGGACAGTCTCGTCTTCCCTCCCGTCATCGACTCAAAGCTCTGATGGACGTAGTTATAACGCCTACCTGATCCTAAGCGTTGCTCAACGCACAATGGTACTTCGAACAGGGGAAGGCATGGAACCTTTAGAAGACGACTGTGGCTTTTACTTGTCTGGTCCCACGCTCGCGGCCGCAAATTTATTCAATCGCGAACGGATTGTTCAGATTTTCAAGCAAGGCGCACGGGTGATGATGGAAGTCCCTGAAGCACCAAAGGCAAAAGAAAAGAGCAAAGATAGTGTCAATACGGAAGCAGAAGAAGCAGAAGAAGCAGAAGAAGAAGAAGAAGGGATGAAGGTGAAATTGGTGTGTACACAGGAAATCACGTTAGAAGGCAACGTCGAGTGTGGAGGAATGAATGTGGATACGTCGAGCGTTGGAATTGTATCAGTGGACGTTGCAGATCCCTACATTCTTTTACTCTTGACGGACGGTTCAGTTCGTTTATTGATGGGGGATGAAGACGATATGGAGCTGACGGTCATTGACCCGGAGATTGATTATCTTGATGGGATGAACGAGTCAAATGAGACGATGGATGCGTCGAAACATGGCAGTAGCTCCGCGTGTCTCTTTTACGATTGGGCGGGGATGTTTTCTAGTCTTGCGTTGAATCAAGACGAACGGAACGAGACGAGCGAAGAGGATTTTGTCAAAAATGAAGTCACGAAGGAGTGTTTATCGGATGAAGACGAGGATATGGACGCTTTGTACCGCTCTACACCACGTGAAAGAGCAAATAGGACTGATTCCACGAGCAAACAACGGTCTGAACCTCACGCTGCCGTTTATACAAACGCTGATGGGTCTATCTCGTTCCCATTGCTCCAGCAACAAGAGGCTAAAATGATGTGTGGCTTGTGCTTTGGGGACGGTTCGCTTCATGTGTTTTCACTCCCTGACTTTACGAAACGAGGCGTGTTTCCCTATCTGACGTTTGCGCCCCAGTTTCTTGTCAATACGCTCGAAACGTGGCCACCAACAACAAATCACACGTCCAAGTCGACTAACGTTGCTGCGCCAGCACTGGGACTCAATGCATCGACCTCATCCGCCAATGATGGTCGGATTAAAAAGTCCCATACAATCAATTCGCCCGTGGCTGACCTTATTATTCATCGTGTTGGGCCAAGCGAAGGACAGCAGAATGCACAGTACCTTGCGCGAATGGTACTCCTCGTGTTCTTAGCCAACGGCGACTTGCTCTTGTATACGGCAATGCCCACGTTTGACAGTTTTCGACCACGTTCCGCCACCAAAGAGCTTGCTCCAGTGTTTCAGTTTGTGCGCGTAGGAACAGACCTGATCACTCGACCTTTTCTGCCTCCTCGTGCGCGCTCAAATGGACATCCAGAGTCTGGCACGACGCCAGAAGTCAATACAAGCGCCGTGTTGGCCAAACTTCGCGCTGGGTTTCGCTATCCGATGCTCACGAGCTTTGCGAATGTCAATAACATGAGTGGTGTCTTTTTTCGAGGCGCGCATCCCATGTGGATCTTGGGGGATCGCGGCCACCCGTCGTTTATTCCCATGTGTGTTGCGGGCTCGGTTTCGTCCACTGGGACTGCAAACACCAGTGCAGCGCCCAAAGTGAGCGTTCCCGTCTTGAGTTTTACGCCTTTTCATCACTGGAATTGTCCCAATGGATTCATTTACTTTCATTCTCGCGGTGCCTTGCGCGTGTGTGAACTTCCGTCGAGTAAAACGTCGACAATTCTGCCCGCAAGCGGTGGTTTTGTGCTTCAAAAGGCTGACTTTGGCGCTACATTGCATCATATGCTGTATCTGGGCAATCATGGCCCTGGAGGTGTCGCGGAAGCGCTCGAAGCGCCGACGTATGCTATTGTTTGCAGCATTAGCATGAAACCCGGTGACGCCGAGCGAGCGACCGCCATTGAGGGGCTAGAAGAAGAGCAAGAGGCGGAAAGTCTCGATGCGAATGGAAATCCAGTGGGCAGTAGCAACGTCATGGCGCCAACGGCCGAGATGTTTCCAGAGTATGCGATCGATAGCATGCCACATGCAGCAGAGGATGTCTATGAGCTTCGACTCGTCCAGACCAATGAATTTGGCGAGTGGGGTCGCTCCGGCGTCTTTCGTGTGCATTTTGAACGCTCGGAAGTGGTTTTGAGTATGCAACTCATGTATCTCTATGACTCGTCGTTACTCAAAGACGACGTGTCGTCGGTCTCGCTGGAATGGAACAAGAAGAAACGTCCGTATTTGGTCGTTGGCACGGGGTGGGTAGGACCCCACGGGGAAGACGAGAGTGGTCGAGGTCGATTGCTTCTCTATGAACTCGATTACGCGCAGTATGTGAATGAAGAAGGGGGTGCGACGAGTGGCAAGTTGCCGAAATTACGGCTTGTGTTTATCAAGGAGCATCGTCAAGGAGCGATTTCCATGGTTGCTCAGCTCGGGCCGTATGTTTTGGCTGCCGTGGGCTCGAAGCTCATTGTCTATGAATTCAAGTCGGAACAACTCGTCGGCTGTGCCTTTTACGATGCTCAAATGTTTATCGTGACGCTCAATGTCGTCAAGGATTTTGTCATGTATGGCGACGTGTACAAGAGTGTCCATTTCTTACGCTGGCGAGAGAATCAACGTCAATTGCTGCTACTTGCCAAAGATTACGAACCCCTCGCGGTCTCGGCACGGAATTTAGTGTGTTTGAAAAGAAATTAGCGCTCTTGGCCGTCGATATGGACGAGAATCTCCATGTCTTGCAATTTGCACCGCAGGATATTGAATCACGGGGCGGGCAGCGCCTATTACGAGTGAGTGACTTTCATTTGGGGATCCAAGTGGCTAGTATGTTTCGTAAACGTGTCGACAGCGCGCTCTCGGCTCCACCAGGTCGTGCCACGGCACCGCTGCCGTGTTACGTGAACATTTTTGGCACGTCCGAAGGTGGCGTGGGAGCGTTGATTCCAGTCAGTGAACGCGTGTTTCGTCGTCTCTTTACGCTCCAGAACGTCATGATCAATACGTTGCCGCAGAATTGTGCCTTGAATCCTCGCGAGTTTCGCATGCTCAAGACAAATGCACAACGTCGATGTGGACGACCAGATGCGTGGAGTAAAAAAAAGTGGAAAAAGAGTTTTCTCGACGCTTTGGTCTTGTTTCGTTTCTTGGCGCTGGATTATGTGGCTCAAAAGGAATTGGCACGATGTATTGGAACCACACCCGAGGTCGTGATTCACAATTTGCTCGAAGTTCAGCAGGCAACCGCGACGTTCTTGTAAGACAAGAGACCAAAAGAAGGAGAAAAAGGAAGGAAACAGTCAAATAGAAACGGAGGTGATCATAATAAACCCACTAACGCTACGACTTGGTATTGTTGAAACAAGGGAAATGGATGAACGGGATGAATCGTAAGATCATTCAATCATCATCATCATTCATTCATTCCGAGACAGCACTCATCCCATATCCGGTACTTTACGTTCTGCAGGGAGTCGTCTTAGCCAGTTTTTGTATTCGATTGCAATGTCGTGTATCAATTCACTGGGAATGCCGTTGTAGATTTCAGAAAGATCCGTTGGCGTCAATCGATTTGCATACCAATACTCCAACATGTCGTTTCGAAAACCTCCAATGCGTGATCGATCGACCGGTCGGAAATGAAATAAGAGCTCGACAAAGGTATTCAAATCGAGGTACGTCTGCAGTACTTGGAAGGTAGTCATCTGGTTACTCCCGCGACCCTTGATCCGGTCCAAGAACTCGTCCAACATGGCCAACCGGTACCGATCAAACGTGTGTTTGGGATCGTCCAGATTGAGAATGGTGACTACATCGTGCTCTGTCTTGGTTTCGACCCAGCCTTTTTGAATTTGGTTAAGCAACTTCTCGGCCAAGGGCGTGAAGTGATACTTTTTAGACACCATTAATAGCCTCACGAGATCTCCTTCATCAAACTCGGTCTTTAACGTTTCGAGCAGATCAATCTGCGTCTGATACTTTTTGTTATACAGCTGAATGTAGTCGGCAAGAATGTGTAATTTCCCGCGATTGAATGGAATGTCCTCGTGTGTGAGCCCCAGTTGGACCAAAAAAGCGTGTGGCGAAACCTTTTCTTTTGCCCAATTCTTTAACTTGGATCGGTAGGTTGGTGACTGTAGCCGAGTATGAGCAAGTTTCTTGATATTTTGGATTTCTTCGGACGTGCTATCTAGAGTAGCCAAATTTGGAGGAATACGATTGGGTGAGAGCATCTGGAAAAGGTTTGGGGACCCGACGAGCTTTCTTCTCTTTGTTTCATGTTGGTCCTTGGTGGCGTCCTGAGGTTTTAATACTTTAGAGGCGGTACGTTGCTTTTGCGTTTTGGCATCCCAAGCAGTCGACTGAGTGGAGTTTTGGATCTCGGGTGCACTGGCGAAAGCGAACGTATTGATACCAGCGAAGAATGAAGTACAGACTAACAGCATGAGTAGGTAGTAGTAGTGCATTCTTTTGTGGCCGGTACGCTGTTATGTAGGAAAAATGGGGAATGAAAGTGGCAAAAAAAAAAAAACCAAAACATTCATAAGAGATGCTCTTGTTGCTATACCATAGACAGACAGACAGGCGGTATGAAAGAAACATCGAGGCCTACCCCTGTCTGTATAAGTACTGAAACGTTTTTTGCACTACCAATACAGTAGTCGAATAATAATCTGGAGCTGGCGATCATTGACTCACTTTGCATTGTCCGAACAAGCACCACGGAAATATTAACATGAGGCGTAAACGCATAAGGCGGAAAAATAAAGTGGAAAATAAAACCCTGAGTTCATCATTGTCGCCGCCTACTCAGATCACCAGGATGGACTCACGGTCGCTGGGATCTTGTGATAACACATAATCCCTAACCGCTCCAAGAGCGATCAGTGAACCTGTACCGTTTATAGTAGTGTTGCAAAAGTATGACAAAACTGATGAAAAATGTACAATCTCGAATGTGCACGAAACGCTATAGAGTGTGCATCAACGCAAATTATGGTGCTGCATTTTTATTGTATTTTATTGCATCTGAAATCTGCACGAATTTGTATTTAACAAAATACGCAGTATTAAACAGTATTTTACGCAACACTAATTTATAGTATAAGCTCATGGGCTTTTTCCACTGAGCTAAACTCTTCAAAAAAGAGCGCGTGTTGGAAAAACAATGCTTGACTGGACTCCGAGTTTAGTTTTCTTTCAAGTATACTGTATGGTACTAGTATGCTACATATTTGAGAATGCTGAACATCAGGGTGCGTGTTAGTAATGATGAATTGATGTGCATTTTCGGCTGGTTAAGTTCAGTGAAACGAACTAGTCTTTCTTATTCGGAAGCATAGTGACCAGTCGATTATGAATCGTAAAAGAAGGAAGCCAATCATTAGTTGATCTTGGACACTATCAACGTGCATTGGTCTCGAATATCATAACAGCACCTGAAATACAGACTGAAGATGAAGATGACAAATTTTAAAACGAGAAATTTCCTGCATCTGTCGTCCACCCATCTAAACAATTAAGCGATCGAAATTATTAGAAATGCGCGGTGCATTGCGTTAGCGAATCAATTAACACAGTTGATGAGTGCAGGATCAACTTGGGAGTAGTAGTAAAATGGTGAAAAACGAAGTGTATTAGTAAACAGAGTCTTCCTTTTACAGGGTCCACGTCACTGGCGACATTCCAGTTGTGACAAGTTTTATGCCTGAAAGTTAGGAGCTTGCACCGCTAGCTCTGGACTTCTTTACATCAGTAATGTTGTGATAAGGTATTGTGGATGGGCTTCGTTGATGCAGTAATGCCATATGTTTGGCACAGGTGGTGAAAAAAAAATTACGATTGCACCGCACGTGTCGCAGGCGAATTTTGAAGAGCGTATGCTAACGCTAGGGAGCGAATTATCTAGTTC
>MIQA02005141.1:0-26797 GCA_001887855.2 Sclerospora graminicola | reverse complement strand
TGAACTTTTCCCTTAGTAAATAAAGATGAGGAATGGAAGATAGAAAAAGGTAGTAGGAATACTACGTCCGGGACTTCACACGAAGAAAATTGCAAAGAAACTGGAATTTTCATCAGGTAAGGATGAAGTAATATCAACCGCGCCAAGTGGTGCCTCAGAGGAACCGGTGATGAATATCTAATGAAATTGATGTAGGGTGGACATCTAAGTTTGAACCCATTGGCGAGTGTGTCTGGCACATTAGCTTCATAGAAAACACCCTCAACTGCAAAAGGCACTGCCAAGAAAGTGTTTCGACGATCTTTTGCGAGTGAAGACGATGACGATGACGATGACATTGAGCTAACAGCAAGGGTTGGTACCTCATGGCAAGGTCAGGACGACCTCTTGCGACTGTGTTTCAAAATATGACGATTCGTACATTTGACAGAAGCAAGGGATGTCCTGAAGATGCAAGGGCGTGGCTATCCAAGTTTTTACATATTGCAAATATCTCTGGCTGGGACGCCACTCAAAGACTGGAAATCTTTGTGGATAACATAATCAACCCTGCGAAATGGTGTTACCGACCAGCGTCAAATACGATTTGGGGACAGCTGCTAAAGCTGTTTCGGATAAAGTAGTGTTTGGGCACGGCACCTCCTTGACTCACGTATTATAAGCACATACGAAATTATGATGAGCTCGCGTCAAACTATCTATATCAACTAAATGCTGCTGCTTTACGTGATGGAATTAGTTTTCGCGGGACGGGCGCCCTTGAAGAACATATACAGCAGTTTTCGAAAGTCTTCCCGATTCGAACATTACAGATGCAATTTCGATTTGCGCCATTTAGTTGTATTGAAGACATGGAGCATAAACTTATGATGTATGAATCGTGTCAGTTGTGGCCAGGAAAAAAGACGAGTGGCCGAAAGCCAGCAGATGGATTACCTGATACTTTTGTACCAGCCGTGAACCGAGCGGATAGAGAAGCACCTAATACGCAAGGAGCGCGAGCGGGTACAAATCAAGAGACGAGGCCAGCACAGACGACGACAAATATTCAGTCATCACCGCAAGGAATCAAAGTGTGTGATCATTGCAACCGAAAAGGACATGATCGTGACATGTGCTGGCAACTGCAAATGTGTGAATATTGCAATTTACACGGTCATACAATCAAGTATTGCCGTCCTTTTATTGAAAGAAATGGTCGAACTGCGTTCGAAACTGAAGTCGGGGGAGCTGTCGAAAGCAGAAGGTATGGAGCAGTTATATGGTTAATCCCGCAGTGTGTGGCGAATGCTGGCAATGGACAAGGGGCAGTCATGATAAGCGGAGAGCGACGATCGTCTCCAAAATTGAAAAAAACAAGAAAATTACATGAGAGCGGAATACATAATGGTTATGGAAACGCACGGGCTGTCAAGCGCAAAGATGAAGAGACAGATAACGCATTGGATAACAAACAGATACATGAAAATAAATATCAAGAAAAAAAAAGAAGATAACACAAGAGAAATTGATAAAGAAACAACAAACATTGAAGAAATTGAAGAAAAAGAGAAAAAAGAAGATAAAGAAGAAAATACACCTAAGCAACCGGACGACACCAGAGCAAGGGTCAGTCTGGTAAATAAACGTGAGGGAGAGAGACGAGGGTGGTGCAGAGAACAAACCGAGTTTCCTAGCGCCACCTCTCAAGTATATGTGCATGGGGCAGTGGATGATGTGGAAATCCCACTCATGTTGGACGGTGAAACAAATATTTCTCTAATGCACGTCGATACAGCCAGGATGTTACAAGTTGGGGTCAAAGATGTTTAAGAGCCCCACTAGTTCTTCGGAGTATCAGATAATCCCATTGGTGCCTATGTAACCGCTAGAATCAAGATAATCGGCTTAGCGGTGGTATCTGAACATGAATTGTAGGTCGCAGATTTTGAGGGACATTCTCCTATCATAATGGGCACGGATTTAATAGTAAAAGCTAGCATAACCTTGGATTTGAGAGATGGGTTATGCACAGCACCTAATGAAGAACCATTCCCATTGATGCTGACTAACCAATTAAAAATAGCCACTTATTTCAGGGTCTACGAAATGATCCAATCAAGTCAACAAAAGGATTTGAATTGGGAGAGTGTAATGGCGGCGCAAACGGTAGAGGATGTATCTCGAGCGGTTTTTTTACTATTGATGCAATACCTTCAGAAAAGGTGAATCAAACACATCTGGATCACGAAGTTTATATTCATGAGGGAGTCGAGCTATCGCGGAAATGATATCTGAGCAATTGGCGCTCATCCCCGAAGTAGAAAACGGACCTTATAAACCAGTGGATATGACCACTGCAGATATTGGGGAACCAAATTTTACTACCGGGACAGAGAGGGCACAACTATTGAAGATATTGGAACATTATATGGATGGATTTATAAGTTCTGGAAATGCACTACCGCCACCGGCAAAGAATGTGGTGTGTGACGTGGATGTGGAAGGTGCAATCCAATAGCGCAGAAGTCTAGACGAGTCCCGATAAATCTGATGGGGAAGCTATATGAGTTAAGCAAAGCTGTTTCGCTACTCTCAATCTCAGTGTGGGTATCACCAATAGTGATTGTGCTTAAGAAGAACATGAAAGAAATCCGGTTATGTATCGATTATCGGCTAGTGAACCAATTAACAAAGCTCATGAATTACTCTATGCCTTTGGTTGATGACTTGCTGGCAGATTTTGAGAGCATCATGTGGTTATGCTCTATGGACAATGCTAGTGGGTACTGGTCAAAATTAATGACGGCACGGGCCCGATTGATTATGGTATTTATTTGTCTGTGGTGGAGCCGATTTCCAAATCCGTGACCGAAGTCTTGGGTGGAATCCGGATACCCACTGGCCCGGACGACCAACTATCGGAGGGGGTACTCCGTCGATCCTGATCAGCATCGGAATCAGATGAATCACCATTGTGGTGACTGATCTGATCCTCCCGGTCATCTGGCCGGTCTTCATGCGCGTCAGGATCTATGTTTATCTTCATCTCACCTTGTGTACCCGTTGATCGGGGGTGGTTACACTCACTTAGGTGGACTCGGTGACGAAAAGGATGATCTTGATCAGGTCGGAGGGTTTGACCTTCTCGAGACGGGGGGTGTCCTCGGGTGGAAATCTTCACCGGAGAACGGGTTGGGGTCGACACTTATTCAGTATCTAGGCACTGATCAGGAAAGTTCGTCTGATCAGGCCAGCCAATGAGGGAGAGATATAACGAAACCAAGAAAATGCGATCAATCCACGATCTTCCACAGTAATCCACAAACGTTATCTCCACAAAACCTTTACCAATATTATTAACGTGTTCCAAACACGTGCGCGTTGCGGGTGAGGTTCGATCACCTAAAAACAAACCCGTCGGGGGTCTTCCGGTAAGCCAAAATGCGTCTAAGCGCGTCTTAACCGGGAATCAGTTGAGCAAGAGGGGACTAATCAATCCTGTGCTCCCAATGACCGCACACGTGGCGGAGCGACTCTTTGCTTTAGGGGGAAAATCTAAACCTGTTATTATATATGCAATGTCCTATACCTGTGTGCCATACATCAACTCATGTCTGACCTTTACTTCGAACTTATTTCCTTCGTCGCACGGTTGCGTAACACTCTCTTGCCCATCCCGGCTGCACCTTCAAGCTGATCTGTACCGCTTCTGCCCTGATCACGACCCGACTCTTCAAAAGATCTTCAGCCCATCCCGATCTTCAACAAACGACCTTGAAACCACTTGAGACCTTCTCTTCAGCACTTGTCCACTTCATATATAGTCCGACCAAACCGAGAACTTACTTGCTTTTGCATCTGAACGCTGATCAGAGGCTGATCAGCCCTGATCACGATCGCCATAGTGATCGACCGAGTGATCAGGTGGTGATCAGGCTGATCAGCCCTTGATCAGCTCGGGAACGCTCTGGGTCATCATCATCACGACTCAATTCATCTTCTAAACCACACTTCCGATCTTTATACCCCGTCAGGACAACCATATAACACCGATCTCGGCTGATCAGGCCTGATCAGGCCTGATCAGGCCTTGCCACGTCATCTTCGGACCAACCAAAGGTTCTCATCACTCACACAACCTGTCACTCCACATGCCCGACTTCGTTCCTCATCTAATCTTCATTTCTTGGGCATGATAGGCTGATCAGGCCGTAACTTCGTGTCATGGTCAACTTCAACCACTATACCATTCAGAGATCGGCTGATCACCTGCCCTTGATACGCCATGTTAACAGTCACCCTTTTCTTATTACATCCACGGGAACTCCACTTAGTGACTGTAGTAACGATCGCGATCGTGATCTCCATCATTCCGCCAGTGTCTGGGACTGGGCTTAACGACCGTACTTGGCTGATTTCTCCACGTCATGAATATCCGTTGTCCGCCATCTTTTCTTCTTAACCGTGATCAACCTTTTCCAACCCATCAACCGTCATATGTTGATGGGTGTTCTATCGTCACCAATCAACGGCCATGTGTGGTCCACTTCAGTCCCAGTATTTTCCGATCGCTTTACCACAGCCGCCCCTGAGACTAACTGTAGCCGCACAACGACTGCAGTTCGACTCACTCACTTTTAAACTTCCTCTCTGGCGATCACCATGGCCGACGCAAGCCAATCTCCTCTTCCTTCTTCGTCTTCTTCGGCTGCCCGCCCGATCGCTTCTTCGTCCTCCGTCTCCAGCTCGGCTACTCCTGCGATCGCCCCGATCACGACTTCTACGCCGATCACGACCAGCCTCATCCGTCCGACGACTGCTCTCGCTTCGTATCGACCGTCTTGGAATCTTCCTGCTCGACCTCCATCAGATCGCCCTCTCCGTTCCTTGGAGCAGCTCGCTCGCCTGATAGATGGATCGGGTCCATTCACGTTGGGGTCCGTGGAGGCTTGTCGGCTACGGTCGGAACTCCGAAGTGCAATTCCCGAGTTGGTTTCTCTGTACGATACCAACCGGGCACTTACCGCTGAGTTATCCGACCGTCGGATCGCGGCTGATTCCTTGGCACATGATTCCGCTGATCTGGCTGCCCTGCTATCGACTCTCCGGCTAGATCATGACCGGCTTGGCCAAGACCTGCGAGACATGACTGATCGCGTTCAGGGTTTGACGATGGAGCGTGATCAGTTGTCGGCTGACCTCGCTGCTCTGCGACGTTCCAAGCCTTCGGACACCGTCGCCTCCTTACAGTCGCTGATCGACTCGCTGACTCTCACCATCCGCGATCAGGGTACGTTCATCTCATTCACTTCCTCTGTAATCCGTATTTGACCCTCCATGTTTATTTCCAGATGAACGTATTGAGGCGATGAAAATTTCGATGGTCGAGATGGTAGATCATTTACAACGCATCGATGATCACCGTCTCGACCGTGATCGGCTGCTGCACGACAAGATCCGCACTGCCGAGGATGTAGAGCGTCGGGAGATCGAAACTCGATATTCGGATGAGCAGGTCCAGCTCTTGGCCAAACAACTTTCTGATTCTCGCATCGGCCGCACCGACATACAGAAGAGATTGTGCGAGAGTCGGAAAGTGGCTGAAGTTTGCCGGCGCGAACTTAATCTTGCTCGGGCTAAACTTGAAACCCTAGAGCTCGGTGATCGCGCCTGGCTTCAGCATAACGCTGACCTGAAAACCCTCGCGGTGCAGACTATGGATAGGTGTACCAAACCGGACACCGGTTCGGGGTCAGTTCAGACGGCCTTACAACGGCTTCCTGGGTTGATCAGCTCGTTTGCTTCATCTGGAACACCGCCACAGTCTCCAGAGTCTGCCCCGCCTTCGCCCGCGTCCTCGGTCGCTTCTTTGCCTGTCCGTAGTGCTGATCAGCCCGTGATCAGCACTTCAAAAGCTCCTGCGTCATTTCAATCTCGTTCACCGGCGACTCCAAGATCAGCGCCTTCGGCCTCGAGTTCTGGGAAGCGTAAGCAGACCAGCTCGTCGAAGCAAAGATGATTCCCGCCAAGCGATCACGTCTTGTGATCGACTCGGATGACGAATCGACTGATCTGGACGAGAGGACGCTGTCTGTTCTGGCCCGATCGCGTAGCACTGATCGCCGTACGCAAGCACCAAGCTATTCAGGCGTGAATTCGCTGGCCCAGGCCGTTACTTTGCTGGAGTCAGATGACGACGATGACGATGATCTCGAGGAGGAACAACCGGCTCAAGCTGATCCTGACATTCCTCCGACGGCCACTGGGGCAGCGATCGCCCCGCCGCTCAATTTCACGGGCGTTTTCATCCCGGCGAAACAATCGTCGATCGGAGAAAACGACTACAGTTACAATCCGAACCAACCGTTCATGGATCTGTATGTCGTCATGCAGGGCAAGCCGACCTCTGCCCATATGGCAACACGGAAACCTTGGAGTGCTGATCAGGTCTGGGATCTGACGCCTCGGGTTCTTTAAGTGCGTCAGAAACTCGTCCCTCGCTTGTGGTCCCGCCCGCCAGGCTGGATCTTTCCGACCAGGTCGCCGGCACCCAAAAACAAGCAGTGGCAACCAAGGTTGCTGACCAGAGGTGCTATCGAACTTCTGATCGATTCAGCACCCTGGGATGTCCTCCTGACACCCATGCCCGAGCTGACGTTTCCTGATCGCCCTTGGTTTGTCGAGCTGCAGGGACGCTTGGCTTTATATTACCAGGAGCACGTGCAAGCGATATGGGAGGCGACTCACCATTTCCCGATCACGACGGCGATGCCCAAGGACGCGTGGATCGAGCATTACCATCATGTTCGCAAGCGTCGACGCACCAAAGCCGGGGCTGCTTGGGCCACGATCTGCGATTATATCGTCGACGGAATCCTGCACGGCGAATGTGATCTGGACGTTTTCCTGTTCCCTGGCGTCCTGCATCTAACTGTTCGTCGAGCGGGATCGCGAGGACTCAAGGCTGACGGCGGGGATTGGTATCCCGGTTATGGACATATAACTCCGGTCGCCACACTGCGTGATTGCTTGCTCTGGGCCGACCAGCAAGAACCTTGGCGAAACCAGTTTCGATCGAGTCCCATGGATCATCCAGGGTACACGGTTTCTCGCCTGCGCACTAAGTATGGCCTGTGATCGTCGTGATAATCAACTTCTATTTCGTTTTCCATAATGAATAATATATCACGACATTTCTTGATGATTTTCGCGTTCCACCTTCGTATATCTTGTTCATGTCCCATTATCGCTTCCAATTTGTATGTCGATCGCTCTCATGCGTACAGGTATAATTCTTGAGTAATATATATATGTATATGCATCTGTTTCTCCCAAACCAGTCCAACCGCCCTGATCTCCACTTGCCCGATCATCATATTTGCTGATCAGTCACAATGTGTCAACCCAGGCTATTGAGATTCCTGGTTGCCCTCTTCGTGGGTTTGCATCACTTCAAATCGATTCCTTCTCACCCGATCACGTTCAAATTCTCTCAATAAAGCTCCACAGTTCAGATCACGCTCATCTATCCACTCGGGATCGTCATAACCCTTCCAACGAACCAAGTATTCACGGTGGGTTCGGCCAAATCGGGTCTTTTTGCCTGATTGGGTATCCAAAACCTTCTCCACCTCGAATTCGTTCGGGTCCAACGCTCTTTCCCAACTATCTTCGGGTAAGAGAGCTTCGTCAAAATCAAACCTTGGCTGATCATCGCATGACAGCCTAGTTTTAGGCCGATCAGGGTATTCTCGGACCAGTTTCAACTTCGACAAGTGAACAATCGGAAAAATTCCATAATCAGTACCCGCGGTAATCAGCCGAGCGGCATGATCACCGATCAGTTCGGCTATACGGAACGGTCCATGCCACAGATGTGCTAACTTCTTGGCATATCTCTCTTTCACGCGATCCAAGTAAAGCCAAACTCTCGATCCTGGCTCGATATTATGCGGATCGGCCTGATCATTGTTCCGATCAGCTCTTTCTTGGATAGCCCTTCGCAATCGTTCGTTGACTTGTTCCCGCGCATGTTGGTAGTGACGATGGAGTCCCATACGCCATCGACGAGCTTCGCGATCTCGACCTCGTGTGCAACCAACAGGGATCACCGACTCGATGGTAGATCGGGGGTCCCAACCATATGCCAGATAGAATGGGGTATCTCCTCTGATCTCATCAAAAGAGGAATTCAATGCAAACACCAGTCTCTCCGCATATTCATCCCAATCTTGTTGCGCGGAGTCTGCGACATACATCTTGATAGCTCTGGTCAACGTTTGTACCATCCGTTCGGCTTTACCATTCGCCTGTGGACGGTATGCCATGGTCGCGCTCTGTTTCTGGCCAAGCATCTGATTAAAAGATCGGAACACTTCGGCCATAAAACCTGGTTCACGATCATGCCTGATCACTTCACTGGCTCCAAACCGTCGAAAAACACATTCTTCGTAACTGCAAGCGACTTGTTGAGCCGTTCGTGTAGATCCTGCCTTCGCGATCACCAATCCCGTGAACAGATCAGTCCAGATCAACAGCTCGGTATTGCCCTTGAACGATTTGGGGAGGGACGGTATGTGATCCATCGCTATCACTTGGAAATGGTAGGTCGCCTGGATATTTCCAGGTGATCTTCCCCGGATGTTTGGCATACCTTTTCCAGTTTCGCAATCCGTACATGTCCCAACAAACTTTTGTATACTTCGATATAATCCTCTCCAATGGAAATGTTTACGGATCCTGTGATACGTTCGTCCTACACCCTGGTGGCCACCCTCCAAACTAACATGATAATGGTGTAAGATATCAGCTTGTAAAGTCTCCGGGATCACGAGTATTGCCGATCGGTCCAAATCCGCATCGGCCTGATCAGCTTGGACATAGTAAAACAATAGATCGTTTTCGTCGATCTCGTAGTTAGACGCGATCTTGGCACAATCTTTTGCCTCACTCTGGCTCAGCTTCTCCAGATCACCCTTTAGAAACGCCTTCAAATCAACGATCCATTTTTCCTCATCTTGAGCCTTGAGAATTCTTTCGATCCGCATCTCTTGTACTATTTCCTCTGTCAGGCTCACTCGAGAGGGTGATCTGTTGGGTGGTGATCTGGTTCGTGATCTCGTCGTAAACAAGATCTGGGCTGCTTCCTTTTCATCTTCCACACGGATCAGCTCAGACAGCCTGTTGATCTCCACCAGTTCTTCCAGCAACGCTTGATCAGTGACTATCGATCCGGCCTGATTACGCATAGCCATAGTGGCTAAGTGATCTGCACTCCGATTCCAATCACGTTTCACATGCAAAAGATCATGTCTTGGCCATCCACGTAAAGCTTTCATAACGCGATCATTCAGCAGTTTCAGACGCGGCGCTTTACAGTCGATCTCTCCAGTGATCTGCCGAATCACCAGGTTTGAATCTCCGCATATAATTATTCTTCCAATCTTTTGCTCTCGCAAGAGATCCAAACCTAGTAGCAGACCACGGTATTCAGCCTCATTGACCGTGATACCTGGAGTATAATCTGAACCGGCTGATATAACAGTCCACTCTGGCAATTTCCATAGCAACGCGCTATACGCCCCTACACCTTTCTTCACACTCGCTGATCCGTCGAAACTCACAACGATCAGATCTTCTTCTGAGCCGACGATCGGTGGGGGTATAGTGATCGATTCACGTGGTTGTTTCCGGGGAGCGACCTCGATCAGGGCTTCATCGACTTCTGATCGGGGCGTGATGCTGGCTGCCAGCGTCCCAAGAATTTCTTCTTCGCCCTTGGTGCACTTAATGATCTCCAAAGTCCACTGAGATAACACCGCTGCCCATCGCCCCAGTCTTCCGTCTAAACCATTCGCGGATAGTAACCACGCCAGACTAGATCGTTTGGATAATACCTTAATTGATCTAGTTACCAGCATAGAATAGCAAACATCCAACACACGTAACAATGCTAGCACTTCCTTATCCATAATACCATAGTTAACTTCATTCGGTTTTAATGTTCGGCTTGTGAACGTCACCGGGCAATAAACTCCATCGTGGTCTTGGACCAGTGCGGCCGATATGGCCCATTTACTGGCATATAAGATCACCACGGGAATCTTCTCCGGATCGAAGTGTTTCAGTATCGGCGTCGAGATCATCTTCGCCTTTAACATACTGAAGGCTACCATAGCGCGATTCATATGATCCTCTGATCCTGGCACAGTTTGATCAGTCGGTGATCCAATCTCGAGATCAACCTCGTGATCAGTCCCAATTGGTGATCCTCCCATCCGATCACGTTCTTTCAGGCCATGATAGTCAACTTCCTTCAATTCATAAAGTATAGCGGCGTAGATCGAGAAGTCCTCGATAAATCTGCTATAATAATTCAATGATCCGAGGAAGGATTGCATGGCCTTCAACGATCGGGGAAACGGTAAGTTGCTGAGAGCGGCTAGATCCTTCGGATTTGCTTCCAACCCTTGGATCGATACGTTATGGCCGAGGTAAGCGACCTTGGGCTGACCCCAGAAACTCTTGACCACACTGATCGACAAATTCCAACGCTCGCAGGTATCTAAGAGTCGTTCGACCTTATCGCATAGCATATCCCAGGATGTTGCCGTGACCAAGATATCATCTATATATGATCGCCTTCCCAACACTGATCGGCCCTGATCTTGGTCTGGCTCACCTTCCGTAAACACATCATGCAGATCAGTGGCTTCCCGATCAGCACTGATCTGGAAATACCCATAGAGAGCATTGTCGATCAGCCTTTGGTAGATCTGTGGGGCATTCTTTAATCCAAACGGCATCCGATTCCATTCAAAAAGTCCAAAAGGTGTAACGAAAGCCGAGATCTCTCGAGCGCGATCGGTCATCGAAACCACCCAAAAACCACTAGCCATATCCAACGAACAAAACCATAAAACTTTATCCAGATCTTCTAACAAGTCATTGATCAGGGGCATCGGGTAGACCATCAACTTCGTGAGGCGATTCACCATTCTGTAGTCGATACATAATCGAATATCAACCCCATTCTTCTTAATCACAATCACGATCGGTGATGCCCACTGCGATGTTGATGGTCGGATGATCTTTGTACTCAGCAAACCTTTGATCAAATCGGATAACTTTTCCCGGTATTGAGGTGCAACTTTACGACAGCGCTGAGCGATCGGCCTCGCATTTCCCACGTCTATATCACAAACAGCTCCGAACGCGGCTGGGGGTAGGGCGTTACCTTTCCCCATCAGTAAGTGACGCCTCTTCCAGATGATCTTCTTTAGCTGATCGATCTGCTCGGGCGTATTCACCTCGGGATCACCGACTTGTAAATCTTCCATGGTGACTTCTGGCATATTTGGCGATACTTCTGGTAACACAGCCATCTGCTTCTCGATACCTTCAATATACTGATCGCCACCTTCGTGTATACACACCTGCTCGTCCACCTGATCTACCTCTTTCTGATCGGCATCATCTTGGATCGCCCCTTGTGCGTCGCTCGACTGATGGTTTACTTCTGATTCACCCTCCTCTGTAATGAATTCAGCTGGTTCATCCTCATGATCGTGCTTGGACTCTTCACTGTCTTTTCCGCTAACTGAGTCCGTTGTTTTCGGTGAGCCGGGCCTAATTATACTCAATATCTGTGGACCTTCTTTGGCCCGGCCTTCCCTTGTCGCTTCGATCGATGGCCTCCTGATCAGCAGCTTGGTCGGCGTAGAATACTCTGGCTTCTCGACCATAGGTGAGGTATCTTCATCCACTAAGTCTTCGTCACTGATCACGTCCGTGGTGGCTTGATAAGCCAGATTCTGCCATTCAATGTATCTTCGTGATCCCACTGAAACATATCCGATCTGTCGGGGTACTTTCCCTTCAGGTAACCACATCCCTAAGATCATGTCTTCGTGGATGATCAGCGGCTGATCGGATATATTTGTGACTCTGATGTAGCTTGATCGGCCGATACCTTTAACGAACGTTGGTACCCAACGTTCGCCACGGGTCAGCCACAATTTCTGCTGCCGATCACTCGACCGAATCATGACATCGACTGATCGGGACACCCCAATGTTCTCGTACTGGCCCATCTTTAACATCCGTACATGAGTACCATACAAAGGCCGTCGGCCAGATAACTGAATCTGCACTTCATCCGGCAGAGTCAGGGTTCCATGAGATAGGTCAAGTCGTATACCAGCTGGTACCATAAAATCCATCCCCAATATCGCGTCCTGACCGGCTAGCCGTCCAACCCAAGCATTAAAATAGTAGACCAGGGATCCTGCCAAGGTGATCTTCACACGTGATCGTCCTTCCGTCATATATGAACTCTCGCCAATCCCAACACATTCTTGCCTCTGGGTACTGTCTATACGACATCCCACCTTACGAGCAAAGGCGGAGTCGATGATCGAGACTTCCGCCCCAGAGTCAAATAAAATAGTGGCTTTCTCATTGTTGATCTTTCCGTTAGCTTTAGCCTGTTTAAACCACTTGTCGGGAGAGTGATACTTCCAGTATCCACGGGATTCACCGGGCAGTAGGTCCAACTCCATGATCACGTCCGATCGTGAATATTCATCCACTCTGAGACTGTAGATCGGACACCGATCGATGCAATTTGAATTAGAACATGTATTGTCGGTTATCTTCTTTTCCTCAAACTTATCTCCGCTACCGACATATGCATAAATGCAGAACATAGATCGCTCGGCTCGAACCAGATTCCAACCTGGCGAGCGATCTAGTTTAACATCTTCTCAACATCTGGTGGGAGCATACCAGCATGTTTAGTCGGCACATACCACTTGCGCATCAGATTAAAGAATTCTTCGATAGGGCAGGCGCCGGCGTCATGAAGCTTCCCACAGGTCTTGCACACGAAAAAACAGTGATCAGAAGGGTGACCTTTACGATCACATTTTCCACACGTAATTCTTTTCCAACAATCACGATCTCCATGTTTGGTCGACCCACAATGCACACATTTCTTACGAGATCGGTCCTGATCAGGTTGAATACCACCAGGTTTCCGTCCGTCCACACCATTAGTCGATGATCTCGGGCGGTACATTGGTTCCGTCGTAAATACATGACGGTATTGTTCCTCGTCCGAGCTCAGACCCGACTGACCACTTTCTTCTTCAGAGCTTGAACTGTCTGATTCCTTCGCGATCACGCGAATCGCTCTGGCGGGTCGGGCTGCCGGTATCTTGCCCTGATCAGGGTGTGGCTTGGACCGGTACCGGTTCGATCCTACCTCGACCTTGGGCTGCCGACTTTTGGCCCGTTGCAACGTCCTTAGAGTCAGTTCCAGTTGTTCTGAGTCCTTTATACGGAGCAGGGTTAGCTGATCAGCCAGATCGCGATTGTCCAGGGTTCCAATGAAGTGTTCGACATGTTCGCGGGCTATGTCCGGGTGTCGTGGGTCCTTGATCGGCATTTTCGCGCGTAGACCAGCAACATTCAACCGATGTAAGTACTCGATCGGCGTCTCGTCGGATCTTTTCTTCATGTGGTAGTACTGCCTAGCGACAGACACCCCCGAATTGCAATATTGTTCTTCAAATTCTTCACACAAACGGGGCCACTTCAGACGCACTTCTCGACTTAGCTGTTTAAGCCAGTTCTTGGCCGGGCCTTTCATTAGATCAGCGAAGATCAGGCATCTTTCAGCTTCCGGTGTCTTGTCCCTCAGAAAAGCTGACTTAGTCCGGCTTAACCAACCTCTGGCCTGATCGTCATCCATATCTTTTCCGGTGAAATCCTTCAATTCCGAGATCGCAGACATTCGTACTCGGGTGATCGTTCCCGATTCACTGTCAAATGCCTGCGCGGAGGCCATATTCGCTCTACGAGGCATCTCGATGTCCAGATCATCTGGATCGAAATGTTGGCTGATCTCGCCCTCTGACTCCATGTCCACATCACTTCGCGGGGGTGATCGGTGGAACCGGTCCTGGCGATCGCCCTGGCATATCGAACGAACGATTCCGGCTGATCGGACTGATTCCATCTCCACATCCACGGGTCTCTTGACCGATTTCTCAGCGGACTGATTCATATTCGGTGTCGATCGCCATGGTTGTCCTTGCCCAGGTGCGTATTGTGGCAATCCATACTGATCACCCGCAAATCGGTTCATCATTGTCGCGAACATGGCTTTTAATTGCTCTGGGACCTCCGGCATGTTGGTTGGACCGGTATTGGAGGTCGGATTGGCCTGTGGCACTTCCTGAGCATCTTCAAAACTATCATCCGATCCGACTCTACCAGGTTCAGGCTTTCTCTTCCTGTTCTGCGGCTCGGTCTTGGGGTCGATCTGCTGGATCCCTTTGGGGCCCAACGTCATACGTGTGATCCCAACCGAGGAGTCGGTGGATGCCGCTCCAGATTGTGATGACGATTGGTATATCGACTCGATATCCATAGGATACTCCACCAACAGTGATCGGTGCGAAGGATCCGCGATCGGCGACTGAACCACTGGGTTCGCCCCTAGTAACGAAGCAAGATGATCATACAGGGTGATCATAGATTCTCTGATCGTCTCTTGATCCAGATCGAATAGCATATTCGCATCGAAGGCACCAGTAGTGAAGCCAACCTCGTCGATCTGCGCCAAGAGGTTCCTGATCAGATCAAGTTGACTGCCTGTGATCACCGGCCGGGTCGCTCGACCTTCCAGCTTCCCGATGATCTTAGGCTTGATGATCTTCATCACTGGGTTGGTAACCAGGAACTTGTGAAACTCTCGAAGATAGAACAGTCGTTCCACATCTTGGACAGTGGTCTTCTCGGCTGGTTCGGTCTTCTCTTCGTCTTCCTCGAAGATCTTCGGTTTAGGTTTCACATATTTTTTAGGTGGATCGCAATGATCCGCCCCCATGTTTTTTCTGTCTTTTTCCATTTTTTTCTTATGCATAGGATCAAGGTTAACACCTCGATCCTTTCCTGGGTTATAGTCAACTTTACTATAACCCAGATCGGCCCCGATCGGGGCCATGTGGGGAGTTATTTCATCTTTAATCTCGACCTGGCACTCCACCAAACCAGGTCGATCATCGCTTCCTTTAGAAATGGACAGCATCGGAGGCGATACGCCTTCCTCCAATACACCCGAAAAAGTTTCCTCCACTTTGATTTTCACATCTTTTTCATCATCAAAGGAATCACGGTGATATCCCTGGTTCGAATCCGGGCACGCGCACCATTGTGGTGGAGCCGATTTCCAAATCCATGACCGAAGTCGTGGGTGGAATCCGGATACCCACTGGCCCGGACGACCAACTATCGGAGGGGGTACTCCGTTGATCCTGGTCCGCATCGGAATTAGATGAATCACCATTGTGGTGGTTGATCTGATCCTCCCGGTCATCTGGCCGGTCTTCATGCTCGTCAGGATCTATGTTTAACTTCATCTCACCTTGTGTACCCGTCGATCGGGGCTGATTACACTCACTTAGGTGGACTCGGTGACGAAAAGGATGATCTTGATCAGGTCGGAGGGTTTGACCTTCTCGAGACGGGGGGTGTCCTCGGGTGGAAATCTTCACCGGAGAACGGGTTGGGGTCGACACTTATTCAGTATCTAGGCACTGATCAGGAAAGTTCGTCTGATCAGGCCAGCCAATGAGAGAGAGAGATATAACGAAACCAAGAAAATGCGATCAATCCACGATCTTCCACAGTAATCCACAAACGTTATCTCCACAAAACCTTTACCAATATTATTAACGTGTTCCAAACACGTGCGCGTTGCGGGTGAGGTTAGATCACCTAAGACAAACCCGTCGGGGGTCTTCCGGTAAGCCAAAATGTGCCTTAGCACGTCTTAACCGGGAAATAGATGAGCAAGAGGGGACTAATCAACCCTGTGCTCCCAATGACTGCACACGTGGCAGAGCGACTCTTTGCTTTAGGGGGAAAATCTAAACCTGTTATTATATATGCAAAGTCCTATACCTGTGTACCATACCTCAACTCATGCCTGACCTTTACTTCGAACCTATTTACTTCGTCGCACGGTTGCGTAACACTCTCTTGCCCATCCTGGCTGCACCTTCAAGCTGACCTGTACCGATTCTGCCCCGATCATGACCCGACTCTTCAGAAGATCTTCAACCCATCCTGATCTTCAACAGACGACCTTGAAACCACTTGAGACCTGCTCTTCAGCACTTGTTCACTTCATATATAGTCCGCCCAAACCGAGAACTCACTTGCCCTTGCTTATCAACGCTGATCAAGGGCTGATCGGCCCTGATCATGATCGCCATAGTGATCGACCAGGTGATCGGGCCTGATCAGGCCTGATCAGCCCTTGATCACCTCGGGAGCGTCCAGGGTCATCATCATTACGACTCCATTCATCTTCCAAACCATACTTTCGATCTTAATGCACCGTCAGGATAACCATACCGCACTGATCTCGGCTGATCAGGCTTGATCAGGCCTGATCAGGCCTTGCCACATAATCTTCGGACTAATCAAAGGTTCACATCACTCGTATAACCTGTTAATCCACCTGCCCGATCTTCATTCATCATTTGATCTTCTTCCTCCGGGCGTGACAAGCTGATCAGGCTGCAACCTTGTATCATAGCCGGCTTCCACCAGTATACCATTTCGGAAATCGGCTGGTCACCTGCTCTTGGTATGCCATGTCAACAATCACCACTATTTTATTATATCCACGAGAACTCCACTTAGTGACTGCGACAACGATCGTGATCGTGATCTTCATCATTTCGCCAGTGCCTGGGACCGGGCTTAACGACCATACTTGGCTAACTCTTCCACATCGTAAATATCCGTTGGCCACCACCTTTTCTTCTTACTCGCGATCAACCTTTTCTCACCCATCAACCGTCATATGTTGATGGGTGTTCTATCATCACCAATCATCGGCCATGTGTGGTCCACTTCAATCCCAATATTTTCC
The DNA here is from genome assembly GCA_001887855.2 of Sclerospora graminicola. Taxonomy (NCBI): domain Eukaryota; phylum Oomycota; class Peronosporomycetes; order Peronosporales; family Peronosporaceae; genus Sclerospora; species Sclerospora graminicola. The sequence continues at coordinate 9,867 of MIQA02005141.1, read as the reverse complement.
GATCGCTTCACCACACTGCTAAACCAACTACCAAAACAGCAACCTGCAGTAAATGTCACGGTCCCAACTACGATACCGCTGATCGACTTGGTTGATCATCCCCCGGGCTGTGTGCTTGCTGACGGCACTACAGGAACAGAGCCAGCATTATCCCCGCAAGATAACGTACCAGGGATTCACAGCTATGTGAACAGACTGCTCGATCGCGTTTGCAAGCCATCCGGCATTGATTGACATCACACTCGTTTCGTCGTGAAGGCGCGCAGCACGCCAATAGCTCGGCGTCTCTCAGTGCGCAGTGGATCTTCGATCGCGGAGCCTGGAACATGACTACAACGAACAAAGCGTTTGCATACGTTTTTAATACCCCAAGTGAATATCATAAGGTTGCAAAAGTGTTGAGTGGATACAAACCTGATGACGATGTGGTTCTTGACTCGTTGGATTCATTTGACGCGCAGACTCAGATCAAAATACGCGAAGCAATGGGTCAGCTCTTTAACTCATGCAAAAAGCTTGAGTCAAAACAATACAACGTCAATTTACGTGTCCTCGAAGTGCTCATCGCTTACCTGATCCGCCACTATCCGACACTGAAGCTGCTCAATGTCGAAAGCCCAGCTATCAAACGCCTAGAAGATTGTGTCGTCGCCACTGGTACTTCGCTTGCAGAGTTACTCGCCTGGTCTGCACATATCGGTCAGGGCCAAGCTGTACATAGGTCGTAGCAAAATGAGAACAACGGATCGGACAAGAAAATGGAAGAGCACCCAGTAATTCACCAACAAGCCGCCTTGATTGACCAGCTAGTTCAGATGAACAAGCGCCTCGATCAACGACTAAATGCGATGGAAGCTTCACCCGACCCTAAAAGGAAAATTACTGCGTTAAGCCAAGAGCGTGATGAACCTGTCAGTGAACCTCCAATAAAACGAAGACGCACAGCTGCTGTCACTTACCTTCGCGAAGTCTGGTACACTTGGTAGCCACGCCTATGGAGCAAGTTTGACGCCCAAGACAACAAGAAAAAAAAATCGGACTCGAAGCTGCTTGTCGCTTTCATGAAGCTCTTCCTCGACAACAGATTCACTCTGGACGAGAAGTCAAATCGATATCGCGACAATGTTCTTGCAGTAAGCGCTCAGGCTGAGAATAGCGTGCTCTCGTTTCTTCGTGTGCGCGGCATCACATCGCGCGGCAGCAATGCTGTTCTCAAGCGACTGCGCGACCTGCACAAACAAGGCCATCTCAACAACAACATACGACATTATCGTCAGCTCATTGCGAGAGGAGCTATCGCCGATCCCGCTCCTGATTACACCCAGAACATCCTCGAGGTTGAGACACCAACCGTGTTGCCGACATCTCCTTAACTGCCGCATGGATGTTGAGGACTGTAGTCGATAATTTTGCGATAATCTTGAATAAACTTGCACTTGTTTGTTGAATCTTATACCTTACTTTATCAAGCCCCCAGCGTTCTTGGGGATGAAGAGAAGATGCGGTGAGATCTTGTGTCGCCCTGGTTCACTGGATGTCTGACTGCTCCATATGAATTTCTTCTGAATATGAATCAACTCCCTATAAGTCTGTTGGTCCGGCTCGAAGACCTTTGCTGTAAACAGGATCGCTTGCAAGGCAATTGCGTTAAAAAAAGTGTCTCGTTCCATTACTGACGTCCCGCAAGTAGTCGCTGTGAGTAACGTGTGTTTGAGGACTGACACGAATAATAACGGTTATCACTTGCTCTGTAATGCTCCTCAATCTGAATGCTTATTAAATGCTACGGAGTGCTATTTTTGATGCTGGATCTGAATCTGTAATGCTATTTTTTCATTTTTAAATTATGACCACGGGTACCGATTAGTAAGGAGCTGTACATGGTAACAAACGAATGCCTCAACAAACAGTAATACCTCAGGTGGTTCTTGTTAAAAAGTTTTATTAAAACCTGTTCTGATGATTGTGGGGCTTCATAACATTGCTAGCTGCAGATATCGAACAATAAGTTTAACTCCTTGCGGACAACAAAGTTAACTTCGACACCATGCACGCAACGTTTAACGTAAGCCTGCACATCACATACCCTCACACACGCGTTTTCTCACATACAAATGCAATAGCACTCACATTTTCGTCGCGCGAAGACCCACGGCTGGAGTCGAACCAGCCGCCTCCGGACTGATGGTCCGGGCTCAACCGCTGAGCTTCGTGGGCATAATGAAGATCGAGATTGGAAGAATATTAGTGGGACTTGAGCAGTACTACCAAAGAAATGAAGAATGAATGGTAGTTACTTGGACAGCAGATCAAAAGAGATAAAGAACCAACGATTTTGTAGGCCCATACAAAAACTTAGTCTAAATGTTTTATTTTGTTTCTGAGCCACACGTTCTTTTTGTCGTACCCTTCTGTAATTACGCATGATTATAACGGATTGCTCGTTTTAGTGGACCCCTACTCTGCAAAGTAGCCCTCACTTTTGAATTTACCATGTGAACTGTCCTCGTGGCATCTGTACATTTTTTCCTATGAATCAGTTTTTGGCCTTTTTCTCGATAACCAGGCCGTTTCAGGGTCTGAAACTTTGCCAACAAAAGTAGCATTCTTCTGGGTAGCAAATCAATACATTTAGGACCTCACCGCCCCAAACCCTATTCTTCTACAGTACGATATTATTCAGTCACTAATTACTAGTCACTAATTACTGGTACCACCAATTTGATACAGGTCCGGGAGATGTGGTAGTCGGAGGTTTTATGATATGTTTTAATAACATAAAATTATATTTTATTTAATTATGTACTTAGTGTTATTAACTAAATTAAGATTATTTGATTTGAGCAACCTTAAAGAAACAGATTAAATTAAAAGTTATTTTTTATTTTATTTTAAATTTGTAATTATACGTTTTTTTAAGGGGGCGTTTATAATCCACCCCCAAAACATAGACTCACCCCAAATTACAGTAGACAACCCATATTAGTACGAAAAAAGAACAAAATACACAGGCAGATGTTTTAGAGGAGGATATCAAGACCTGTTCTTTGTTGTGAAACTTTTTGTCGTTTTGCTTATGCCGTCGATTGCATTTGACTTTAGAGGAATCACCCTTCTTTATTTTCGCGTCCTCCCATAGGCAAAGATTTACATGCCACGTGCTGGAGCTGCAATACTTTAGTGCTCTTCTTTTCGTTGTCCTTACTAAGAGCGCGTAAAACCCATACGGCTTGGCTGGTTGGCCTCGACATGGAAACCACGCCTTCGTCTTCTTCTTCTTCTTTCCTCTCGTCGTCACTTCCACATCAATCACGTCCTCGTTCGCTTGTTTCTTCCTTCCCACCTTTACTTGCAGCCGTGGCTCGCCTCTTGATTTACAGTGAGCGTCATGGAGACATGTGCGCTATCATGTGAGGGCACTCTATTGAAGTGGCAGTAGCAATTCTTCTGACTGAACCGCTTCTGCTATTTATTAGAAGTATATGCAGCATGACGCACATCATAACGCTGAACGGGCGTGCTTCAACCTAGCATAGCGAAAACCAGTATATATCGACGTAACAAGTGAAAAAAGGCCAAGTCATTTACAAGTACTTAACTTTTAAAGCATAAAACTTGCCTATGGATGACTCGAAAGTAAAAGAAGGTGATCCTCTAAAGTCAAAATGCGTATCGACGGTCATAAGCAAAAACAACAAGAAGTTTCACAACCAAGGAACAGGTTCTTTCCTCTAAAACATCTGGCTGTGTATTTTGTTTGTTTTTAGTAGCTAATATGGATACTACTGTAATTTGGGGGTGAGTCTATGGTTTTGGGGGTGATTATAAACGTGCCCTTTTTTAAATTATTTTAAACTCTTTAATAATCTAAACGCTATAGAATGGCGAAAGTTGTGAAAGTAATCTAAGATAAACGAGAAATCATGAGACTAATCGTATACCTGTAGTACCGTAGTCGCGACATGGGCTCAATTTGTATCAGCCATTTAAAATCAAACATGAAGTATCACTGTAAAAGTTCTAATAAAGTCCTCATAAGATAATACCGAAGACGCTTCAAATTCGTTACTAACAAAATAAGCAATAGAACGAGTCCAGTAGTCTGGACCAATTTTCTCCACATCGACCTGTTGTTAAGAGCCGTCTTCTAAAGATGGGGAGCTCGCTTGAGCGTTAGTGCCTGAAGCTTGAGTCGGGCGAGTTTATAAAAAAGAGGTTGCGTGTACCCAGGGAAGTCTGCGTCAAATGGTTATGTATTTGTATTCAAATGCGGCTTCGCCAGCTGACTATCGGGATATGGCTTTATTATACCTGTTGTGGTTTCTGTTTGGCCGGGCTTTTGCTCTGACCCTCCTACGCAAGCCGAACCTCTCCATCAGCGCTGGTGACATCTTCTTCATCCAATTCATCCGTATGAATACCGCTGAAGAACAAGGCCTTTCACTGTTCCAAGACGAAGAACTAGTCAATTGCCCGCTAGTTGCGATTGCACTTGCCCTAGCGACCTCGCCAAGTGCTGCACTGCTGTACCTACTTTCGGAGCAACAACCTGTAGAAAATGTCGCTGTCTCAGCTACAATACTTGCTTGATCATCCTCGGGGATGAGTGTTTCCTGACGACGCTGTAGGAACGGAGCCAACAGTAGCAATGCAAGATAACGTACCATAGATTCACGGCTACGTGAACAGGCTGCTCGATCTCGTGTCCAAGCCATCCAGCGTTGATGCGCACTTGACGTCACACTCGTTTGGTCGTGCAGACGCTCAGCACGCCAACAGCTCGGCGTCTCTCAGCGCTCAGTGGATCCTCGATCGCGGAGTCTCAACCGGATGACAGTGAACAAACCATTTGTATACCTTTTCCCTTCGAGAAAATTGTGGGCTCAAAAAACTGCCCCCCTGCTCTGCGCGTCAAGTGCCTAAAAATTTACGGCACGCTTCCTCGCATGGGACCCCGAACGTGGGCGCATCTCAGGGTCACCTCCGTGCCCGTGTTGTTGTGCACCATTCGACCGCTTGTAGGTAGACATTTAACAAGAAGAAAATAAAAGAAGGGTTTTCCTTGAGTCAACCAGGATTGTTCTAATCAGTTGCACAGAATATTTCAGCTATTGTGGTCACATTAATTATGTCCCACGTACCTTAGGGAACTAAGACTGTAGTACATATTAATTCACCTTTCTCGATGCATAATTATCATTTGACAGGAAAAAAAGTGTCTTCAGCGTAGATACTCGACATGGATGCATTATCCCTTAAACATGTTTGTGGTTCTAGTTCAGTTGCCTTACTTCTAGCCACAATGTTTCTTATACACCGAAATCATTTAGATAGACGGACGAGATACACGACCTGGTCTTTGCGTTCTTTTGCAATCAGATAACCCGGAGAGATTGCGCACAACTTGCCGATAATTGCGTAGATTCAGGCAATACCCTGGAGATTTGCGCAAAACCACTGACAAAATCAGTCGCTGCTGTTTCTATTCAGAAGTAATATATGTAAACTGTCGTTCGGTCTTCGTTCTGCTCTTGCTAGTCGTTGCTGCATGTATGGCGGTTATGACCGGTCTCGCCACACTTTTGACAACGCAGCCTCTTCTTCCCTTTAGCATAGCCGGGGACAATATCTTTCTGACTCGGAATCCGCTTGGTTTTCTTTCTTCCTGACGTGGTCAAAGTCCGAGTCGGTAGAACAAGCTCTCCGCTCTTGATATCATGTTCTAGCACAAACTCGATACCCTGTCCTGAGCCGTACAAAGTCGTGTATCTCTCAAAAGCCATAACAACGGTTACATGCTTCATATGCTCATTCAGGCGCCCAGCTGAAATCAGCGCAGCAATCAAGTGCCGACATGGCAGACCGTACTGACTGATGTACGGGTAAGTGCACGTCTTCTGGTCGAGGTTGACACGATGCTGAGCAGGAAACCCGCGAAGGCAGCGCACAAACGAGACTAAATCGGTGCTACGAAGAATAGTGTAGTGACCAAGTTCAGTCAATTGGGTCTCAATCTCGGACTGCGCGTGTGGAGCAACAATCATGCCCCGGCGCATCATTTTGCTGGCACGAAATATCATTTTCCATGAACTTTACCATGTAGAATCGGAAAGTAAACCTGAATTGAGCAGGGATCGCCGCGCTGTTAGCCGATTTGACGAAATTGGTAGTTCTCTAATCATTCATCTTTATAAATCGGATCGCCTCTGGGTGAATCATCCATTTTGCCGCTTCTATCCCTGCCAACTGCAACATTCCGTCATTCCGAAAACATTCGCGTCATTCCGAGCGTAAACAGAAGAAACTGATACTCTTCGAGTGTCTCGGCACCTTGTACACCGTAGACGAGGCACTTCAGATCGACCGGTACAAAGCGGCCGGAGTCGTCTACTTCGGTTGTGGTGCGACTTGTCGGGTTGAGGCACACGAAAGTGTTAAGAAGAGGCACGGTCTTAGGAAAGCTAGCCGCATAAACACCGGTGCTCTGATCGATAACTTGTACCTTCACGCGATACATCATGCGGCGGTTGATGAGAACGCCAACAATACGCTGGACTTGCTCAAGTAGTGCACGAGCTGAAGATTGCGGGTTAGCCATGATGGCGGCTCGTGATACATCAACCTCAATTACGTGCCGACTTGTTGGTCGCGCATGTCCAGTACAGCCGTGATGGTCGAGGTTGAACGAACTGATGATGTTATGTAGTCGTGCACGTCCTTTTTCCTCAACCGTAGAACGCGTACGACGAAAGTAGACGTCGTCAACTCGAGCCACGAACGATGACCTTCTTCCCGCCGCTCATCTTCCGGTTCACAACCGCCCTCTGACTTGACGAAGCACGACATCTTGAAAGAAATGTGTTAGGGACTCGCGGTCCGTGGACATCATGCCACGGACAAGCGTGTTTGGGAGCGATCGGCGCGGATTTGCTTCACCTTCTTCTAAAGCAATCTTCATTTAAGGGATTCCGGCCTCCAATTTATTTGTTGTTGTTGTTGTCTAAATTTATCTATATCAAATGTTTGCCCCCACTTTTGTCTCAACGATCAGTTTGGTGGAAACATTTTCACCAATTTACTGGAGCCCCACTTTGGAAAATTGTTTAATGAAGCCATTAGGCTCCGTGTGCAAACCAGTATAGCAAAATGATCTTCTTCTATTCGACAAGCTTCTGATATCGGAATGCCTTTATAGTTTTATGTGCTGTTGCAGCAATGACGTACTTGGTATAGATTCGATCCAATTTATCGTTTAGATCTTACGGCGTTGGACCTGGTGCAGGAGATGCTAGAATCTCGTCATCTTTCGGTAATGAGATCAGCACAATTTCAATACTGCAGGTTATCAGCAGAAATTCCATCACCTGATCTAGCTAATATCCAAACCCATGGGTATCACTATACATAACATCAAACTCGGAGCCGATCAACTGCACTACGTCGTTCTTTTCTTCTTCAGAAGTAGTTCAGCTGCACTGCTTAATGGCTCGAATCCTGCCTGATAACGCCTTAAAAAGATTGTAAACCTCAGAAACAGGTACACCATAACTATGGAAGTAAGTGATTAGATCATCGATTGGCTTCAAAATGGAAAGTGACTTCTGCAATAAGTCTGGATTGGTTACAATGCACCGTATCCTTTTGAGAGCTTTCATCTGCTTGAGGGTCCCTGAGATGAATTCCCGTTCATTTGTTATGGAGTCTGGCTCAATATCACCAACAAGAAGAAATTGGGCCACTCGCACCACCTTTTTCAGGCTGATCACTGCGACGATGTTGAGCAGCGGCATTCCGTACTTGTTTGTTTTGTATGTGCAGTCGGAATTGAGAACCAACCACCACTGCTGGTAGCTCTCTGTCGTCGTAAGATTAGCAAAAAATGTAGTCAAGACGCTGGATACCAGGGTGAGCTCCACACTTGTGTTAAAAATTGTGCCGTCGAGAATGCCGAGCAGTATGTCCACAACGTTTCGTCTGGATGCAGCGTCAGTGTCTGTAGTGTTGTAGCCTTCTGGTTGGAAATGCCCGCCATGTTTTTTTCTTGTAACCATGCCTCATCTTGTGTTCGAATGGGTTACTTTCTTGTTGAGTTTTGTCTTTATTAATCAAACTTGCGCCCATTTTTTGCTTTCTTCCGTTTGTTTTCTTTAACAAAACTCTGAAATTGCTTGGATTGAAAGTTTCAATGTTCCGTACGTGCTTGGTAACGATAGAATCCTGTCTTTGCTCATCTGACTTTCTCATGATCATGCCTACTTGACTCCTGTGTATTAGGGATTTCTTCTTCGGATCCCGAAAATCGTAAAATGGCTCCAAACTACCATAGTGTCTCCCACGTTTCGTAATATCCCTGTTAAAACCTCCTCGATGACCTCCTTTTCGCGTTCGCCTTGGTAGGGCTTCAGTTCAACATGTAGGCCGAATGTTCCATAGCATCGCCCCGAATGTGAAAAGTTAAAATTCAGGCAGCGAGCCATGTTTAAGATGGCTCGATGCATTATTTCCGCTTTTTCGTTTGACGCTTGATTGTTAGCTTCGCTTACTTGAAGCTCCATCCCCGTCTGTTTTCAGAGTAAGTCCACATTCTTATATTTCACTACCGCCATATGTCCTTAATAGTAGAATACGTTACTTAAAACGCCTTTAAAAAAACAATATATATTCAATTGTTTTCGCGGCTTGTGTCTTGGTCTTTGCTACAGTACTTTGACTTGTAATCGACGAAATTTACCATATATCTGTTTCCGAGTCGATCGCTTGGTGTCATTGGACTTCAATGGCATAGCAAATGACACCCCTCACTCCCTCTTGCCACTGTCCTTCTTGTCTCTTAAACGCATAGTCTTCTTCCCTTGAGCGCAGGTAAAACAGTTTTGGCGCGTTTAATCCGTGCGTTTTATTCCGGAACTGGGATCGTTTGCAATTTTGTTCAATTATTTCGGAGTTTAGATACCCTAGCCAGGTGTGAAAGTGCATTAATGAACCTTCTTAAACGTTGTCCACGCTCTTGGAATCGGAGTTTTCGAGACCGAATGAATTGTTTCTCCAGTTCCTGATCTTGAGTTAGTAATAACATCCACCACTAGCACGTCGTGCTTTCTTTCCACGCTAAAAATACTTGTTTACTTAATTCTTCTACTAAACGACGTTTTTTGTCCTTGTGAACCCCTATGGTTCTAGTCTTTCATTCGAAATGGTATTTTTGCTGGCTTTTCTGCGAAAACACTTCCTTGGGTCGTATCGGCTGAGTTTTGGCTCCTGCTTTCACTTTTAGCAGCTTGGAACCCTTCACCGACAGTCATTATACTTCATTCTCCGGGAGAAGATACACTAAGCTGCAATTCTCTCGGTCTTCAAGTAGGTTTTTTTTAGTCCTTAACCAAATGCCTGCTTGCACCGCTGTTTAAACTCCATTTTGAATATTCAGTAACTTCAGTGCTTTGGACGCATAATGTAAATTTTACGTTGCGGTCATCGCATACATTTTTTTGTTACTTTTACTATAATATATTTTCTTACTTTCTTCTCTTGTGGCCGAACCTTTCTCTAACCGGTGCGGAATTTATACCAGTTCTTCGGCGTGCTTCAGGTGATCTGGTCTTATCGGATCATATCTTGCTTAAAGCATGCCTCGAAGCTCCGGCATGGAGTACTTTATAATGCTTTCTTGAATTAATTCATCTTTGCACCCGGCAGCCTCGGATACGACCACCAGATACAATAAGTGTTCATCCCAACTCCCTCTGGGATCCTTTCGAGAAGTTAGCAGCTTAGGCCATCGTGTCAGAGGAAAACTTTATGTCCCTGCACGCATGCCCAATCCTAGAAGAGCAGACACAAGGACTAGCACATGATATATATCAAGGA